>JAMQGT020010262.1:0-60424 GCA_024447675.2 Pterophyllum scalare | reverse complement strand
AGGAATAATAACAAAGGCAATAGTCAGAAACTGTACAGAATTACAGAAACCTATATGTTTTATGTTTTCTCTTCTCCTACCCAGTCAGGGCGCTCTCCAAGGTCACCCTGAGGCTCATGGGAAGGAACGCTGTAGTCTCGCACCACTGTGGTGAACTCCACAGGACCTGTCCCAGGCAGGGGGAGCCTCAATAACGGATAGCTAGGAGGGAGAGAATGGGGGGGGGTGGCATGCCAAAGAATAGAAACAAAGGAATTCAGTTCAATTTAAGCATCTACATCCTTTTGTCCAACTAATTGATAAAACAAAAAGACACCATTCCCATTATAACAAACTCATATGCGTGCTTTCAAAGAAAAAATAATAATAAAAAAATAAAAATCAGCAGTAAAGCTGTACAGAACAGACTGATGAAGCGGCCGTGATGAAGGCGACTGCTTCCCTGTGATGTATGTTGCAATACTTCTGAGTAGATGAAACCAGCACTGCCGGCTTTTCTTGCCAGATTAAGTTTTGTGTGTAACCTGGAGGGACCCGCTCCTTTCTCCTGGAAATGGCCACCCAAAATAAACTTCATCTCAGAACCAAACCACTCCTTCCTTCCTCCCCGGTGTGTGTATATGTAAGTGTAGCATGTTTAGTTTAAAATGATAGGGTTGAGCAACCCTGAAAGACTGAGCATTAGTGGATGGGATAAAGCTTTAAAAGATTTGCAGTGTTCCTCTAATGGAAGTGTTTCGGATACATCTCCACTTTCTTTCTGTTTAAAAAAAAAAATGATCATGAAAAAAAGTCATATTGCAAGATTATCAATAAGAAAGCCAATGCCTTCTAAAACCATGTAGAGTTGTTTTTTCTTTGGCACTGAACTATTACCAAGTCTATTTGTTCAGCTGAAAGCATTCAAGTATCTGCTTTATCACAGGGATTAAGTTGAGACGGAGCACCTCAAGCTTCCCACTAAGGCTACCGCTAACAATTTCTCTTGTTCTCAATTAATGCACTGCTGACTTTCTCAGTTAACTGGTTTAGTTGAATCTATTTAAAAACAACACTGATACACCTTTGCTTGCTCCCATAAACTTAATCGGATGTCATGTTGCAGCTGATGAATTGCCCAAAACAGTTTAAATGGCATGTATAACAAAGAAAGCCATCCAATTCTCACATAAGAGAATGCATAAAATATTCACATTAAATATTTATAGAAAAGGAAGACATGAAACGATCAAAAGTAGCTGTTGATAAAATTGTCGTCGAGGTGACGGAAGATAAAGGCACAGTAAGAGTTTAACTACTAAATCCAAAATGGGCTCCCTCCTAATGAGGTCACGACCAGAGAAAATTAAGTGGCTTCCAAGGCGATGCTTGAAGAATCACCACTGCATACTTTTAACAAATATGAAATCAATCCAACACCAGTATTACTTGAGTCGCTGGTATACTGATCATCATATCCACACAGCTTGAATGACCATATTCTACTCTCGTACGAACATCACTTCTTGTCTTTGAAACCTCTCGCCTGGATTTTGCTGTCCTCACCTCCCCCTCCTCTACTCTCCTAGGTCACTGTACCTCCACAAAGGCCTCTTTTGTGCTGAGCCTTCCCCTCCCCTCCCGACAAGCAGATGGAGGGACAGACATCCCATTCTCACAGGGCCACTTTCTCACAGCTCTCTGCTCTAGTCCTGCCTTTAACATCTCCGTCGTCCAGCTCTTTTCTTTCCCTTCGCCCTGGGTGGTGGTCAGTCACCCATTCGGTCGGCACCCCTGCTGTAAGATGCCGCAAGACAGCACGCTGCAGGTGCATATGTGCGTGTCTGATTGTTTTGCAGGGCCTTTGCTTATGAAGCCCGGCATACTCTCTGACCTACGTCCTCTCTGTTGACCACTGATTTAGCAAGAGCAGATATGTGCGTGAGTTCATTGAATGTTTGTGTCACTGTGTCAGCGGGAGGCGGTTATGTGTGTACAGATGGCCAGTTCAACTGATCTGAGTTTTCTCCTCTGTGCAGTCACTTTTTCCATCTGTCTGTGTCTGTACACTGGACCACAGGATCCAGTGGGCCAATGGAGTTGGTACTAAACAGGAAGTCATCCCATACACAGGTTCTTGCAAATTCAGTCTGCTGTATTGTTTATCTTCAAATTAAAATAAAACATTGCCCAAAAGTTTTATGAAGTGGCTAAATGCAGGCCAGAATAAAAACAGTACAGCCGTTCATTACTGCCACACTCTCTGGGAAGATAAAAAGTCATAAGATTTGATAAGAAGGGCAATCTGTGTTTAATAAGATATAATAGCGCACATCTTCACACAGTTTCACCTGAAAGGCACCTGCTTGTACGCAGGAAAGGTAACATCAAGTAGACTCCACATTCATCAGTATGAATGCTAGCTTGTCAGTTTTTGAAAGGTCAAAGTAAAGTAGCATGTTAAGAGATTTGCTGATAGGATGGAACTGCTTGGAAACATTTCCAGCGTATTGCATTTCTGTCACTGTGCACTTTACTATGAAAGGTGATTTTGAGACTTAACTAAAATATAATGAAATAAATTCACAAGGTTTTACCCAAAACTAGTACCAGCGTGCTTCGATTCAGTATATTGTGCTCAATACCTACCAGCAGGTGAGGATGCTGGCAGAGGTGAAAAGGATGATCGGTACAGGGTAGGAGGCACACAGCAGCCCGTGGCGGTAGAAGGCCGCCGAGATCTTCTCTCTCAGCTGCTCGCGCAGCGTCATTTTGGTGGGTGTGGTCAACTCCCGGCCATTAGAAAGCACTGGGCGGCCGAGGACAGTTCGCCGCGGGGCATCCAAGGACCTAAGAGTGCAAGTGAGTCAACAGATTAACCAAATGAACATTTAATTTCACACATACTAAAGCCAACATGACCGGCTACCCCGGAGAGAACCCACACAGATAAGGAGAGAACATGCAAACTCCACACAGAAAGGGCCCGGCCTAGGTGGATTCGAACCCAGGACCTTCTTGCTGTGAGGCAACACTGAGCCACCCAATCAATAAGTCGTTTAATTATTTTGTAGGGGGAAGAAAAACTTTTTTTTTTTTTTAAGACCAGACTTTTGGAGATTTGTCACACTTCACAGAGAAATTGAACAACCCTCGGACAGCCCTTCTCATTCAGCGGTTTTTCATTATTTAAAAATGATCTGATCCGTAGATTAATACTAAAATCATCCAAACTATGAAGAAATATACATGGAATTATTTAGTAAACAAAAAAGTGTTAAACAAACCAGAATATGTTTTATATTTGCGATTCTTCAAAGTGGGCACCTCTTGCTTAGATGACAGCTTTGCACATTTTCTCAGTCAGCTTTATGAGGTCGTCACCTGGAATGGCTTTCAGTTAACAGCTGTGGTTTGTCAAGAGTTCATTTCTTGGATTTCTCACCCTCTTAATGTGTTTGAGACCATCAGTTGAGTTGTGAAGAGGTAGAGCTGGTATACAGTGAATAGCCCTGTTTGAGTAATGTTCTAATCTCCATTATGGCAAGAACTACTCAGCTAAGAAAAGCAACAGTCCATCGTTACTTTAAGAAATGAAGCTCAGCCAGTCTGAAAAATTTCAAGTGCAGTCACAAAGACCATCAAATGTTATAATGAAACTGGCTCTCATCAGGACCGCCCAGGAAAGGAGGACCAAGAGTTCCCTCTGTGGCACAGGATCAGTTCATCAGCATTACCAGCCTCAGAAATCCCAAGTTAACAGCACCCCAGATCAGAGCCCACCTACATGCTGCACACACATCTCAACATCAACTGTTCAGAGAAGACTGCGTGAATCTGGACTTAATGGTTGAACTGCTGCAAAGAAGCCCCTTCTAAGGAGGAACAACGAGAGGCAGAGAATGTCTTGGGCCGAGGAACACAAGGAACGGACATTAGACCAGTGGAAATCTTTCCTTTGGTCTGACGAGTCCAAGTGTGAGATTTCTGGTTCCAAACACCATGTCTTTGTGAGACGCAGAAAAGGTGAGCGGATGGTTCCTATATGTGTGGTTCCCACCGTGAAGTATGGAGGAGGAAGTGTGATGGTACGGGGGTGCTTTGCTGGTGACACTGTTGGCGATTCATTCAAAATCCAAGGAGCACTTGACCAGCATGGCTACCACAGCAGTCTGCAGCGACACGCCATCCCATCTGATTTGTGCTTAGTGGGACCGTCATGTGTTTTTCAACAATAATGACCCCAAACACACCTCCAGGCTTTGTAAGGGCTGTTTGACTGAGAAAGAGGGTGATGTGTCACATGACCTGGCCTCACAATCACCTGATCTAAACCCAGTTGGGATGGTTTGGGATGAGTTGAACTGCAGAGCGAAGGCAAAGCAGCCAACAAGTGCTCAGCACCTCTGGGAACTCTTTCAGGACTGCGGGAAAACCATTTCAGGTGATTACATGAAGCTGACAGAGAGGGTGCCAAGAGTGTGCAAAGCTGTGATCAAAGCCTAAGGTGCCAACTTTGAAGAATCTAAAACATATTTTGGTTTGTTTCACACTTTTAGGTTTACTACATGTTTCCTTATGTGTTCCTTCATAGTCTGGATAACTTCAGTATTAATTTACAATTTAGGGAAAAAAATAAAAACATTGAATGAGAAGGTGTGTCCAAACTTTTGACTGACACTGGTCCATTTTCAGACCCATTTATAATATCCTAACCTAAAGTAAAATTCTCAAACGCTTTGTTTGTCTTTGTCGAGTTCTTCTACAGAAAATAGGTCATTACACTTTTTACATACTGAAACTGCTGACACTGCATAAACTCTGTCTAAATTATATAAACTTATAAAAAGGTTTTCATCCAGTTCCTGAACTTTTTAAAAACAATTTTATTGCTGAATTAACACATTTTGCGTTTTTTTAAAATAACTGACAGTTATCAGATTTCTGTCCAGATGTAAACACGTGGAGCAAAACTGCAGCACAAGGACACATTTTTACAAATACTGTCATCTCTTTTATCAGGTCTGTGTGTGTTAGTCTCCGCAGACTAACACACACAAACAGAGGCCAGCTCTGTTACTGGGAAGCTCTGTCCTGGAAAACTAATTTGTTACACACATCTTGTGCTGGCATTTTTTTGCTGCTGAATAAAGGCACTGTGTGTGTGTGTGTTTTTTTTCTTCTTCTTCTTCTTTCAGACCAGCTCGTACGGTGGTCACATGCTATGCAGCACTTAGACACACAACTCATTCAGCAGCCAAAAAGGTGTGGGCACATTCCCCACAGTGGAAAACATCCAACTCTGGCAGAACAGTCAAACGTACACGCTTTACTGATCACACCTTGGGAAAATTACAACCTCCACATTCCATGAAAAGCTGTTTCTTAGAAAACTGCTGTAAAATTAGATTTAGATAAGAAAGCACAGAGGGATAACACGATGTAATGTGTAACCACAAATATTAATAATAATACATGTCTATGCAAGTAATTACAGGTATTCAAAAACAGTCAAACCACAGATTTACTGAAGGTGATCATTTTGATATTGCTGCCTAAATACATTTTGAACTGGAAAACATATCTGACTGCTGGGACTTCTCACCAGCAGTCCTAATATTTCCACAGCTATGAACAAGAGGAACCAAATGTTTTTCATTTAACAGGAAGCACTGAAACTCTGAACACAGTAGTCCTGTATCCTGAGGGATGCTGATGAGCGCCAGTGGCTGAACATTTAGACAACTTGGATCACCGTTCGTCAGCAGGTATCGCAGAATATATAGATATATGTAATATGGTTTAAATGTTACTACAGCAAAAGGAAACCAACAGCTGATTTGGTTATCTTCAAAACTGACGACCTGTATTTAAGATGTAATGTTAAAATGACGGATTTGGCCAATAAAATAAAGTAAAATGATAATAAACATTCAACTTCCACAGACCAATTTGAAGCATATTAATAGTTCAGCATCTGACTTCTCCAGCTTGACCAACTAACACGTCTCCGTGCTTGAACACTGATGTCAACAGGAGTGGAAAAATTGTGTGACCTCTTTAACTTAAAAGTGGCTCACATCCCATCAAACACAATCACCATATCAGCCTCCAAATAAGACCTCAATCTCCTGTTGACTTTTCTGTCCAATCTCGGCTCTTGTCTCACCGTTTACTCAGACAGGTCCGGAGCTGCCTATTAGTGTAAACACTGCTCTATTACAATATCTAACCGGCTTTCCCGGCACATATCTGGCAGCTGGCTTTGTTCAGTATCTTAATCCACTGTCTCTCACCTCAGCTTCTCACATCTTGTCAACAAACAGTAGAAAACTGTTAACCAAACAGTGCTATTAGCCTTGCACGGCTCTAAAAAGCATACCTTCTGATGGAAGACCAGTTTATCTCCCCAGCTTGCGACCGCTTGCGTCCCCTGAAAGCAGCAGCTCTGGGTTTTTTTAGCTTTATGTGCGCTTTGTGGTTAACATAGTGCTCCCTTCTTGACTCAGAAAGAGTGTGCAACTGCTCGGCTTGTCCCCCCGAGAACAGCGGAAACATTCCCCGGGAGGAATTCGACTCAGGAGTCCCTTGATCTGCTGTTATAAATACTCCATACAGTAAACACAGCAATGTCCCAGTAACCTTGCACAATGGGTACAGCAAATGGTAAAAGCGGGTTTTAAAGTAACGACTTTCTACTCTCTAAGGAGTGTCGACTCTCGGCCTGATCCTGGTCCCAGTTCCCTTGCCAGGGAAAATTTTCAATGAATGCCTCCATCTCTCAGTTGTTTGTCCAGCAGGGTTATGTGGGTGTAGCTGTAAGGCCCGATTTGGCAAAGGCTCAGCACCATCTCCGTCAGTGAACTAATCCGGGATTGAACTGATCGGAAACTCAACGAGCAGGGCTCAGGCCCTGTGGTCATCCCCCACGATCTCCCTCCTCCTCTGGCCAAAGCCAGCCAACAAACTATTACGCCAGTTACAGCAAGCCAAGACGGTCACATCTCAAAAGCATGGCACATCTGAGGGAAGCTTGACAAGTTAAACTTAACAACTAGGGCAGATAAATTAACACCAGTCACAGGTCAAGTGTCGTTAAGGAGTCGTCTTAGGCTGGTGAGTTTCTGTTCTCTACAGCCACTTTTGGCAAGTGACCAGTAATTGTTTGGAAATCTGATTGTGCATGACAGGATAGTGCTTGTTGGGAAACGCCATCTACTATGGCTGAGGGAAATTAAAAACAAAAAAAGGTTTCTACTTAAATCCAACATACCACAAATAATATTTCCTGACTAATGCATGGAAAACGTTTGAGCTGAATGACTAGCCCTGCACCTTTGTACGTGCTAAGCAAATAATCTAACAAGGAGCAGCCTATATGCATCTCACATGAGAAACCAGCACGTTTACTCATGAAACACAGCTACGAATGTGACAGGCAGCATTTCACACTGAAAGTGCAAATCCGGCTAAGGAAGCCATTGTGGATCTCTGTAGTGCAATTAGATGCCTTTCACATCAAGATTAAGGTAAGCTTTTAAAAAGCACATGGATACAAGACTGCTTCTATGAGAAAAATGGTGCATGGAGTTTATGTATAAAAATGATCAATAAAATTTAGAAAAGCGAAGCTTACCTCTTTTCAACACTTCCTAAAATGCCCAACTTGAAGGCATCCCCAGGGTTTATAGACTCCACAGCCATGACCCTGCTATGAATTTATATTCCTGAAACAGTATCTCCCCATAGACTGCTGCAAATCCAAGAGCCATGCCAGTACCCACAAACATTCCAGCCAGTTTTAAGCTGTGTCCGTTCTTTGTGGCATAATTGCATCAAAATTCAGTGACACAGTTGCATAATGCTGAAGCATGCGCCTCTTGATAAGTGAGGACCATTAGTGCTGTTACAGCCAGTGCTGATGAGAAAAGAGGGTAATGTCTTGTCAATGAGTAACCACATTGAAATAACAGATGGTGTGCAATAGGGGGTCTGCTTTCTTAGAATCACCCCTCTCAAAATACAGCTGTTCTTGCTGTTTTTATTTATTTTATACTTGGAATAATCGTTGCACATGTACTGAATTATTTCCTGAAGCCACCTTCACACTCTAACGCATATCAAAGCAGCCGAAATTGTGAAATAGATATCGCAAGGCAGTGAACACTTGCTAAGGAGCGTTGAGCTGACGCAACCCTGTAGCAACATCACCTCCAGTAATCACGGCAACTACCAAAACCAGAATCAGCGATGGGCAGAGCAACGAAATTAATGAAACTTTGCTCACCAACAGACGGTCAACTGAGCGAGAAGAAACCACTCACCGAGCTCATGCAAATTATCTACTGAGTTTACATATAACTTCAAAACCCAGAGAATACAAATGAATATCGCTGTTTGACCTGACGGGTTTATATGCTCTATTAACTGAATCTAATTATTTAATTGGTAAAATGACATGAGTAAAAACAGTTAGCGGCTACCTCGCCAAGGTTCCCTAAATAACACTTAGTTAAAGACTTTAAAGATAATTGTAGGAAACAGGGGCTGAACATGCAATCACAATGTTATATTGTTTTATTTATTCCGTACCAGAAGACAACTTGTGATGGCACAGCTAAAGGCTAATCCTGCTAGCAAACAAGTAGCTTTGTTAGCTGTAAATAAACCCGGGCCCCCATATGGATTTTAGTTTTTGAAAAAGGAACCAAAAATTGGGACATTTAACAAACCTCAATTAACACAGCTGTCACCTGTAAACCACGATAGCTTACTTCCAAGAACAGTGCAAAAATAAAAATAATACAGTTAGCACACTTGGAGTTAGCACGTCGTTTCAGCCCCGCGTCCATGTGTACCATACGCAAATTATGAGTGCGATCCCGAAAACTGTAACCTCGCTGCTACAGTCATAAAGACAAGAAACCAGCACGACGAAGAGATTTAACAATCCAGCAGCTCCAATGCTTTACACTGACACGAAGCTAAGTTTCGTAGCTAACGCTAGCGGTGCGCAGTTTAACTTGCCTGTTAAAATTTATTTCAGAGGTCCCCAAATGATGCCGTTATAGTGGTTGATGCTGTCCTCCTGGGTGAACTGGCTTTATTCCTTCGTTTCAAAATTTTACTAAACGCTAACGCATGTGCCTCCCGTCAGACGCTGACATGCAGGAACACCATCTCAGCATTTACTGGCTGTTAAATCCCAATAAAACCTTTCCACTTCGACCCCTCACCCTGCGCGCTTTGCAGTGAAGACAAGGCGGCATCTAGTGGGCACGTTGACTCTCTCGCTCTCTATGTGTTTGTGTTTGTGTTTATATATATATATATATATATATATATATATATATATATATATATATATATATATATATATATATATATATATATATATATATATATATATATATACACACACACACACACAGTGTGTGTGTGTGTGTGTGCGCGTGCGTGTGTAAGATAATGTATCAAATGTACAATTTGTTTTTCAGAGTGATGCTGCAAAATTAATCTGTTTGTAGGTCCTAGGCTGGACTATTGTAATTCTCATAGTGAGACCTGGAGACCAAGCTTGAGGTTGCAGAGTTGAGTGCCAGCTCAGGTTGAGCGTGTAGAAGACAAAGCTAAAGAGGCAAGGCAGAGATGGTTTGAACTTATGCAGAGGAGGGATAGTTGGGCAAAGGATGCTGAATATAGAGCTGCCAGACAGGAGGAAAACAGGAAAAGCACAGAGACGTTTTCTGGATATATTAAAGGAGAGCATGCAGAGAGTTGATGGGACAGAGGAGGATGCTAGAGACGAGGCGATATGGAGGTTGATGATCTGCTGTGGCGACCCCTAAAGGGAGCAGCTGTACGAAGAATTCTTATCAGGATGTCCTAATACCTTTGAAGAGCCTCCAGCTGACCCAAAATGCTGAAGCGAGAGCACTATTAGGAACAAAAGTAGGAACCTAATTTTCCAGTCTTCATTGATCCTCCCATATATACAGTCCTAAGTGACCAGGATCCATCATATCTTAAAGAATACATAGTTTCATATTATTTATTTATTTCTACCAGAGGATTTTTCCTGTTAAAAGTGACTTTTCTCTCCTTATTGTCAAGTGCTTGCTCACGAGGAAGGGTTGGGTTTCTCTCCATAATATTTTACATGTGTTTACCTTGCAACATAAGGTGCCCTGCAATAACTGTTGTTGCTAATCAGGTGCATCTGAATAAGAAAAACTGAATCTGGTTACATTTTTTTTTTTTTTTATTGTATTAACATCCATAAGGCTCCAGAAGACAGTTCTGTGAAGAAACAATCATTTTAATAATTCACAAGATTCTCTCTCAAAAAACAAAACAAAACAAAACAGTAATCCAGTATTTTGTTGGGTTGTCCACTAAAATCAACCAAATACTGACAACATTATGAGTCAGCCTGGTAATCATGCTTGCCTCCAGAGATTCAGAGGTCTGGAACAGGATTACCAATGTCCCTCCTTCACAAGGTCTGGGATCCAGACAGTGACCAGCCGTGGCCAATTCACCAACCCTTCTGGCAGCTTTTGCGATGTTGTGCAACAGTGAAATGTAACAGCGGTTGGTCAGCTGTAAAAGAGACTAAATCTGTGCAAAGGTGTAACTAGAGAACAGCACTGGATGTCCCACGAGCAAAGAAGGACGCTCCTTTATCATGGACCTTGTACTGAAAAAGTTTCTTCTGTGTATGCTGCCCGTCACCTTGTCTCCTCCTCCAGCAAACCTCCACCTGAAAAACAAGAATGCGCCTTGTGCTGAACTCTGAACTGTGTAAGGACATTTTTTTCTGTCATCAAGTACAGCTGAAATGAAATGAATCAAACTACCAGTCAACACAAAACAAGTCTTTTGAGACTCGTTGCATGCTCCAAAACACTGGGATTATGAGCAGACCTGCGTCTCTGGTATTTCCAATGTGAATCAGAAAAGTCTGCATCCACATACAGACATACCTGACCGTGTATGTCCCTGCAGTAGCCAGTTGGGAGGCCCTGTACATTAAGAGTGAGACTGCACTGGTGGGTCAGGCCCTTCAGGAGCCACTCTGATCCTTCATCGCTTTCATCATCCTCCACTTCTTCCCCAAGACAGCGTATCAGCATCACCATGTTCCCCTGCGGCGCAGTCATGTTTATAAGGGTATTTCTAAGATTAGTTTACCATTAATTTCATAGTAACAAATTTCTTGAAAATACATAAACTGATTAAGGAGAGGACTTTTACTGAAAGGATATTTAGGTCGAACCTGTAGCTGAGAGCAGACTGTGGCTCTGCAGTAGTGGCTGAAGTCCAACACGGCTCCAGCACTGACTCCCAGACTCAACAGCACGCTGACATCATCCACCAGCAAAACAGGGGGGCCCCACTCCTCCACCCCTTCCTCCCCACCACCAGGACTGTTCACACTGGACCGGACAAACTCATACAGACTCCGCAGGCCAATGGTAGGATCCCTGAGGGCAGAGGGGGATGGATATTTTTTTTGTAATGCTTTGCAATACATATAAATGTTACACTGTTGTGGCAAACACATAATTACGTACAGACGTTAATATTAATTACACGACAAAAGATTGATTAAGAAGAGCAGTTATACCTGAGGAAGTCCATGGCTTGACTTTCTGCTGTGGATTCTTGAGGGATTAAAATAGAGAGTGACTCCTTCAGTCCCTCAAGGAAAATCAGCTGACCTTTTTCCTTTGCTTGTGTTAAACTCACACCCTGAGAACACACATTTCACACACAATACAAAGTTTTTCCTTTTTGAGAGAGTCACTGTAACCCACTTTATTTTTTTTAAGGCTTTTAACCTGTGCTCATCTGAAGCTCACTAATCTTATACTAAAACTAGAAAATATTTAATGTCTCTATATCTTTATGTGTGTTTTAAAACAAAGATGGAATACACCCTGATCAGCCACAACATTAAAACCACCTGATACTGTACAGGAACCACTTGTGAACATCTCTGATCAGTTGGGACTTCCAGGGGTATATAGAACCAGGATACTGTGGAGAGCAGCATTTCACACTTCAAATTAGATAGTGTGACATCACTGACAGTGGCTCATTGGAGAAGAAGAATGGAAAATGCCCTTTATTTACTTCCTGTTGCCTGCAAGCACCAATCAAACATTCTGTATTTCTTTCAAAAGTATTATTACAGATTTCCTTGACATATCTTTCAGCTCTTACATGCTACGACCCAAGGTTCGAGTTGATCTGTGTTCCTCGCCTCACCTGCCAGTGGTTTTGATGTTGTGGCTGACTTCTGGCAAAAAGTAAAAGCTGCCACTCACCAGTCTTTGACCGATTGCACTGTAGTGACTGAAGGACTGCACCAGACCCACAAAACACACTTTGCATCGCGCTAAAAGTGAGAAACCAGAGGAACAAATAAAACACATTAGCTGGTTATATATATATATATATATATATATATATATATATATATAAAAATGACAACTCAGCGACAGGTGCTACACCTCACCTCGCAGGTAGAAAGAAAGGAAGTGGTGAATGAGGAAAGAGGCATCACTCTGTGTGTCAGACACTAAGATAAATTGCCCCTGTAGGGTGAGACATTATAAACATGACATTTAATGACGCTGTTTAGTTTGCAGTCTACGTTACGCACGCTTGAAAAGTGGCACACACGGACAGCAGTATTTCAAATGAGAGTGAAAATGCAGCATCCTCACCCGCGAGAAGCTGTCAGGAGCGGCGTTCAGGATGCTGTTCAGCTCTGTAAACATAGCTGACCTTAGAGGCTAAGCTAACTGTGCATAACACACGCTAAACTGTTTTTAGTGAGATGAACCGAGATTGCACAACAGATGTTAGCAGAAATAAAAAGAAAACGTCTGTGCTGTATATACATGGAATAAAATTGAAGCCTTACGATTCTGGTTTTATCAGAATCGCTAAAAATTAGAAAGCTTCCCTTTCTGCTTGCTAGGAACGCCAGGATGTTTTAAACCAAAGAAGAGGTCTCACTCTGACCGATTATCGGGGCGAATCTTTTCGACCACTTTCATTTAAAAAACAAAACAAAAAACAAATATGCTTTTGACACAGTGCAATAGAGCTTTAATAAACCAAAATCTTAAATTAAATCTACATGGGATTTTTTTTAAACCACCAAAGGCTAGCAGAGAGGAAAGCGGGCATATACAGAGTGTGTATGGTCTTAATAGACGATCTTCGTAAGCGCATGGCAGCTTCTTCGCTGTCCCCGTCTTTGTTTCGTGTGCAAGCAGCGCCACATGCTGACGGTACTGCAGCAGCAGAGGTGGTGGTTGATGCAATGTCATAAGTATTTTTCTTACAAGTAATAGATGCAGGAATATTTCGTGAATTCTGTGAAGCACCTTGAAACTTTGGTTTCAAAATTATCGTTTTTATCCCATCGTGATGGTGACCACCTCAGAGACACACCTGCACGCTGCTCTTCACTATTCAACTCCACACACACATTTTCTTTCTCGTGCATTTTTGTTTACATTGATCCGTGTCAAGCACTTAAATATGATTCAAGAGTGGCCTATAAATAATAATAATAACCAAAAAAAGTAAAATGAAAAATTGTGGTTAAACATTTAAGGTTATGCATTTTTAAATTTGCATTATGCATCTTTTGTGCCACTTGAACGCCAACCACACTGTTAAATTCCTTTCATTTTCACACATATTGGTTTATTATTAATTAAGAAGTAAATCTCATTTCAGGGAAAATGTTACACCGATGCCCTGCAGAAAATGTTTTTTCCCCTCCACATGCCTGTGTCCAGCTCAACATACAAAACATTCAACTTTGGATTTATTATAATTTTTAGCATCAAGACATGACATACACATAACGCACGCACAACTACCAAGAAGTATTTACCTGAAGAGTTGTACCATTAATCTCTGAGGTACGGTCACTGCACACTCCTCACACAACTCATCCTTCTTCATTATTTTTATTTTATGTTGGCCCATGCCTCAATTTAAATTGTAGCACAGATGCTATTCATGGTGAAGCATTTCAGAGGGAATACTCACTAACCTCTGGGCTGATCTGGATCAACAAGTCTCATCACACTGGAGATTTTAGGAGTTTCAGCATCAGTAGACTGATGCTTCTTTGTCAAACTTACAGTTTTGTTGTTACACATGATGTTGACATTCAAATTTGAGGAAAAGTTTGTGTTAAAGTGCAGAAAACCTGATTACAAAAAACATCTGCATTGTGCATATCAAATCATCTGTCTTACAGTCATGGTTCAAGCAAACAGCTCAGTCTAGTTAAACTCGGAAATAGAAATATGGATACTGGACATTTTTCCAACCAGCAGGTGGCACTGTGTAGCTCTTATACAGCTCAACATCAAAGAGATCATGACAGTCAGTGCAATGAAACTCTATATAATGACCCCACTAAAATTATAGTAGATGTAAAACTTCCAGGAAAAGCAAACAGTTCCTGATCTGACTGATTCTGATTCGTGGAGTTTAGTCTATTATTTATTTCCTTTTGCTTTTATATATTTTATTTTCTGACTACCTGAAGGTATTTTAGATGAGATTTACACATCCCGCAGAAATATGGAGGCATATTAGCATGTATTTATGTTTGTGTCCACCTCTCCCTTATCACGGTGGAGGGGTTTGTGTGTCCCAGGGATCTTGGGGGCTGTATTGTCTGGAGGGTATTGCCCCCCAGTAGGGTCTCCCAAGGCAAATTGGTCCTTGGTGAGGGGCCAGACAAGCAGCAGTTCAGACGACCATTATGTGAGGACGATCAAGGGAACTGCTTACCCTGCCTGGGATAGGGTTACTGGGGCCCCACCCTGGAGTTAGGCCTGGGGAGGGTGCTAGAGGGAGCGCCTGAAGCCCGAAGAGGAGACATGGGAACGCCCTCCTATTGGACTGCAGAAGGCTGGCAATTGGGACACCTCTCTGGTGGGGAAGGAGCCTGAGCATGAGGTTGAGCGATACCGGCTAGATATAGTCAGGTTCACCTCAGCTCTGGATCAGATCTTCGCCTGGGCTCTGGAACCAGCTTCCTGGAGAGGGTCTGGACTTTGTTTCAGTCTGAAGTAGCCCTCAGTGACAGGCGGCGGGCTGGGGTAGGTATCCTTTTATCTTGCTGCCTGTGCATTGGAGTTTTCACTGCACCTTTGGGCCAGGAAACAGGGTTGTGTTATGTGCTGAATGACAGTTCAGAGTGCCCAGCCTTCTTGGAGTCACTTGGTGGAGTGCTCCAGGGAGCTCCATTTGGTGACTCCATTGTCCTACTGGGAGACTTCAGCGCTCACATGGGCGACGACAGTGTGACCTGGAGGGGTGTGACTGCCTGCCTGATCTGAACCCAAGTTGTGTTCTGTTATTGGACTTCTATGCAAACCACAGCTTGTTCATAACAAGCACCATGTTTGAACATAAGGATGTCCATAAGTGCACGTGGCACCAGGGCAGATCGATGATCGATTTTGTAATTGTATCATCAGATCTGCAGCTGTATGTTCTGGACACTGAGATGAAGGCCAAGCAGAACACTACTGACTTCAACTGAAGATATAGTAGGGCCAAGTTTGAGGATTTGGTTCTCAGCTGAATAAGGGTGGAGTGCCCACTCTGGGTCAGGGACCAGTTGCTGCCCCTAGTGGAGGAGTTTGAGTATCTCAGGGTCTTGTTCACAAGTGAGGGAAGATGGGAGCGGGAGATTGACAGATGGGTCGGGGTCGCAGCTGCAGTGATGGAGACGCTGCACCGTGCTGTCGCGGTGAAGAGAGAGCTGAGTGTAAAGGGAAAGCTGTTGATTTATTGGACCCATCCTCACCTATGGTCACGAGCTTTGGTTAGTGATCGAAAGAACTAGATCACGAATACAAGCGGTTGAGATGAGCTTCAGCCGAAGGGTGGCTGGCCTCTCCCTCTGAGATTGGGTGAAGAGTGCATCACTGAAGGGGTTCAAGGGTTCAGTTTCTCTTTTAATTTGTCACCTGTCTCTAACTGCAAATGCTTTATTCACGAGTTATACAGACTTTTTGGTTCTGCTGCATGCTGTGGCCAGAAATGTTGTAATGAGAGCAGTGAGACAGCGAAGCTGCAGGGAGGGAAACAAAACACGGAGCTTAAAGATGTCGAGAAAACTTTGAAAGCTTAGAGGGATAATAGATGATGGCTTCCTAACTGCGAGCAACACCGTTAACATTACATTTAATTATAATTTTTTTAAAATAAAATATTGATCAGCGTAGCTTTAAAATAAATTATAAAGTTATACACACACTTATCAATTTATCAGTTAAAGCGACTTCCTTTCAGTGGATGTGTTTAAAGTTTATTTTCACCAGTTCTCTGACCATAAAAACCCACAATTGTAACCACTTAAATAATCAGCAAGAGACAAATTAGAATGAAAACATTACATCCAGTAATTACTCTTCAAAACTGAAACTAACACGCTTCTGTTCTGTCTCTCTGCGGGATCAATACCAGAACCACAACGTCCTTTAGTGCCAGCAGTACCAACACTGTGTCCTGTGAAAAGAGAAATGTAGAAAAATCCAATAAGAATTTACTGACTTGGTGAAATGCCCATTTGAGGCACAAATACAAAAATAAATAAATAATATTTCCGTCTCTGTGAAGGTTGTCAGCAGCCTTTGTGGTTAGAGACCATCAAAAGGTCGCAAGTCTGATTCCCACAGTCCCTGAAGTGCTCCAGAGAAAAACAGCTAGTAGCACAAACTTTAAATAAAGAGACTTTTTAAATGCATATTTAAGTTTATTTTGCTGATTTAGACAAACATTTTTATCTGTGTTTTAGATAGACATTATATAAATAAGTTATTATGTTATTATTATTGTTTTTTTAATATTTTAAACAATGTAAACATATCTGAAAAAAATCCCAAAAATTGTTTTTTAAATTTTAAATCAGAGCCACTGCATATAATCTAATATATATCCCAAACCTCTCTGCTCCTTTTCAGAAGACACCGCGCATTTAGCTCTTCTCAGCTGAAGAGTTAATAAATTTGGGAAATCCACCTTTACTTTATGATCCGACGTGACCTACATGCCAAAACTTGGAAGCAAATCCCCAAAGAACACATTCACGTTCACAGAACCGCTTTCAAGATGACAGCCAGGACAGTGAGATGTAAGACGAGCAGTTTGTCAGGGGTCGTAGGAGTTACGTGTCCATGGTCTGTACCCATGCAGCTCACTGATCATGGAGGCTGGCAGCGAGGGAGCATCGATGGGGTTGCAGATAGAACAAGCAGGAGAAGGCGGGTGCAGGTCATCCTCCCACCTTAGAACTCGGCTCTTAGCTTTGCTGGGGCCGTTAACGGTCCTAGTACTTGGCCCGTTGGTGATGTACGGTGTGCTGTTGGGCACCCTATAGAGGAAGACGTCATAGTGTGCAACAGGTCCTTTGGAAGGTTTCAGCTTAACGCTCTTGTTGATGTGCAGCTCCAAGTCGATGGTCACCTTGCAGTGCAGGAAGAGGCTGGTTATTGATATGCAAATGCAAGCATAAAGTGACAGAGATATATACAAAAATACACAAACAGCTTATAAATAATGATCATACACCCACAGAAATGAATTCCTCAACAAAAGCCATTTTTCTTCTAATACTGAATCCAATTACCTGCACGTTTTGTCTGTGCCTTTTAAAGCAGAATGGATACAGCTGATTTACAGTATTACTTCAGACGCAGCAGTCACCTGCACGAGGTTTGTCAATTACATGGTCATTTGATAAAAATCTAAATTATATGTACTTATGCTATTTGAACTCAAGCAAATAAGAGCACATTTAGAAGACAGGATCTCATGGTAGGATCATAATGCAGGGCCGGAGGTTATTTCTGTTTTAGTGTTGCACAGCTGAAAATTGAGAAAATACATTTGCAGTCGGTCACAGCTTCCAGTTCTTGGCCCGAGGGCGTGTCGTAGAGCCCTCGGTTCCTACCATGTTTCCAGTTTCTCTCAAAACTATAGTCATGAAATAAAATGCAAACTGCAATAGAAAAAGTGACCTTGGGGTTTTTTGAGCTTTAATGTTTGTTTTGTCCCATCGTTATTCTACTGAAGCGGCTTACAGGTGTAACAGGACCAACTCCACCAGCAATCCTGTCAACGTTTCTGAGTGAATCCCTAAAGCTGAACTGCAGGTAGCCACAGCCGCTGTTTACACTAAGAAGTGATTAGGCCGACCACAATGGAAGCCTCACAAAAACACGCCTTGCTAGCAGCCCTTTGGCTGTATTTAATACTGAGCTAAGAGTGACAATAATACATTATCTGGGAAGCAGAAATGTCTGCAACAAATTCTGTGCCATCTAGCAGACGACATTTCACCGGATAAGTCTGAACGTGCTGGTGGTGCATGAGAAAGTGTGCGTGTGTGTGTGTGGGTGATCTTCTGGAGACTATGAATGCCTGTGATGAACCACCTGACAGGGAGACTATATAAAAACCGCTGCTGGTAGTTAGCATCGCCAGTTTTAGTCGTGCACATTGAATTAGCAGACTTGCTAACTTTCATCTCAGTGGCACATCTGTAAAGTTTTGTAACTGCATCGTACACACACACACACACACACACACACACACACACACACACACACACACACACACAGACACACACACACTGTGCCAGAGCCCAAACAAAACACACAAAGCCTGATCACAACAGCAAATGAACAGACTGAATTTATTTAGTCAAGGGGGCCTCATCTTCATCATCACCATCAAACTACACAGTGTCTGTTAAAGCGAACATTTGGGTCACATCAGCTTTGTAAAAGTCGCTGCCATTGCACTACCCGGCTGTCAAATGTCTCACTCACTCACATGGAGGAAGGGAGGGGGGGGGGGTTACTCTGATTCGGGCTGGTAATGTATCACCAAATTTCCATTAGAAAAGAAGCCAGAGGGTCCTGTTCTGATCAACAGCATTCCTCCGAGCCTCATTAGTATACTAGACGGTGCCAGAATGATTCATTTAGAAACTGGGAGGTGGTGGGGTAAGAAATGCTCTCATACTCTTCCTCTTGCTTTCCATCTTGTTCCTTTTGGTTTCAATCTCCGCTTTTAGGGCAGCTTTGCAAGGCACGCTGTGCACTTGTGTGTGCATACATGTAAATTTAAACTAAGAGCACTTGTGCAGTTATCTAGCTGCTCCTACAAATCTCGCTATATCTGTGTTTATTTGTAAAAATGTATAAACGTATTAATTTTTGCCTTTCTGTGACTTGTCCATGCCTACATGCATGATAGTGTGTGTGTCTGCGTGTGTTTGAGTGTGCACGCCTCCTTCATGCACCCTACTATTTGTGTGTCTGCACCAGCCAATCACGACGGCCACTTCACGATCCTAGCACCATCATTCCACCACATCATCAGCCAATCACAGGCTGCTGATGAATTCCAAGTCCCAGCAGGTTTTACTCGGAACAGAAGAGGAAGAAATCTTCACGTCTTCACCATGTTCACCGTTTTCTAGTTCTATTTCTGTTGCCCCCCCACCTCCCCTTTACTGCCTGTACCCTCCACACATGCTTCACACCCCTGATAGTGCATTTTCTCCATAATGTCAAGCTACAAAGAGAGCAGTTTTTCATTCTAAATAAACAGAAAATGAAGTCAGCTCAACTCAGTTAACTCAAATACTCATTTTCACAAATTCACACAGCACAGATTATGCCAATATCCTGAATATCCTGATTAAAAGAAGAATCATAACATTTTAAATAATCCATCCATCCTCTTATCCAGTGGTTCTCAAACTTTTCCGTCATGCCCGCCCGACTTCACTGGATGAAATCTTTTTGTTCCGCATGACTTTTCTCAGAGGTCGTTCGCGCCCCACCTTTCATGACAGGTGGGGCGCGCGGGGGGGGGGGAGGTGGCGTGGTACACCCTTGACCAGTTGCCAGTTGTCTTACTCAATATGATGCAGTGTTCATTTAGAAAATTATGGTCATATTTTGAGGAAAACAGACAGTAAAGCATGGTATGATTTTGGACGTGGCCATCTTATTGTTGAAACATCCCTAGGCATGTGGAGTGTCTTCAGGTTCTCGCTCAGATCCACTTCTTGCTTGAGACCAAGACGGCCGTAATCTTTGAATCGAGGCACCAAAACAAGGATTTCCAAACCTTGGCTGACCGAGGGTGCGGCCGGAGTGAATTCCGGCCCTCACAGGGCAGAGGTAGGGTGGACACGTCCATCCCAGAGCTAACACGGAAAGACGGACAACCACCTTCTCACATCTACACCCAATTTAGAACCACCACTTAACTTGACATGCATGTCTCAGAAATTTTATTGCATTTTTAAAATTTTATTTTGATAGACACTGTGAACTAAAATTTAACTAGCGTCGTAACGAGGACAGTACAGTGGGTATTTCTGCTGTAAGTGGCAACTGGACAGCTGCGCTGGAGAAGATTACAGCTGTCTGAAGAGATTGCAGGGTGCAACACTGAACCTAAAGTAGAGTTAAGAGCACTTTTAATGCTCTGATATTCTACAGTCTATTCCCAGATGACCGTAAAGCTGCATAAGAGTCACTTAATCTGCCTCACCCATCCATGCGTGTGCATGCATGTGTGTGTGTGGGTGTGTGCGTGTGCGTGCGCGTGTGTGTGTGAAGGCAGAGGAGGCTGGAGGTCACTGCGTTTGGATCTCGTCTACTCAAACTGTAGCCTCAGTGTGGGTTTCCATGGCAACGGTGCCCTCTATCTGAAGATGCACGAAATCGCTGCCAGCAGCAGATAAGTGAAAGTGAAGAAGAGGAAGAGAAGGGTGTGTGTAAAATGTTTAAAGGTTTAGCGGACATGGAAAACAGGCACACGCTCATGGGGGGGTAAATATCTGCTTTTACCGCTGCAGCAAATGTAAATCAGCAGGTTTCTGTGTTTGCTCGGAGGGATCAGCGGACGATCTGTTAGCATCCATGCTTCTGGTTAAAATCGGTACCATTAAGAATTGCCCAACCTCCCATTATCATCCTTGATACAGTGAAGCTTTGTGAAATATTTTGCAGCGTTGACCCTTGGCCTCATTAACTAATTCCTTTGAACAACACAAACACATCATTTATGCGTTACATAAGCGTACGGCTGGGAAAACATTCATTAGTTTCCAATGCTGTAGTTCTGTTGTCTGAAAATTTACTTGTATTAGCAATGAATCAGTGTTATCTGAACTGTGGGTGGTTTATTTAATAGGTCTTTCTCTTTTTTTTGGTACAGAGATTTACTGTTTTCCATGTTTAGTGAAATGTGACCCGGCTTTTGTTTTAAATACACTGAAGAAAATGTAGGATACAGCAGCACATATGATGCTCAAAAAGTCTACAGTGACCATCGTACTAATTTAGAGAAATTGTAGGGTTAAAAATGATGACATACTAATCCCTTTTTTTTTTGTTTGCCCTTTTCATGCACAGCTGAGGAAGGGAATAGTACTGACAGAATAAGGAGTATACCACTCTCAGGTGAGTAAAGCTCCATTAATTCAACTTGTATCCCTGACTTTCTGTCTCAGTAATACCACACTCACAGTAAAGTTGTTTTTAGACCTTCTCTGGTATAGCAGAAAAAAAATAATGCACAAACTATGAACGTCCTAGAAAATCAGCACCAACTAGTTCAGCATCGTTTCCAAATTCACATCAAAACAAAGTCCAGAGTCATTCCAGTTAGCCAGCCCAATGTGGTTCAAGTCTATAAATCCAAAAACCTAACCAATTCAGGAAACCATCAGAGCTGCCTCACCAGAAAGACCCAAGTGTAATGAAACTCTGCCCACATAGTCCTTACCTCAGTGGAGACAGTGGTGTCTATATTTACTATAGCTACATATTTATTATCCTCAAAATAATATATGCAGTAGTGCGTTTTTAAATGCATCTCCTTTCATTTTATCCCAAATGACGCAGATTTAAGGGGAAATTGGACAAATATCGATAAGTGGGCAACGCCTGAAAAGAAAAGACATCACAGCTACAACCAGGCAACACCAAAGATGGAGATCAAATTTAAAACCTGAAAAAGAAAAGAAAAGTTCAACAGCTACGTATTTGTATTGACTGTTGAAAAGGAGAGAACTCTGTTATCCATTTTAACTGTATTCTAGTGGGCTCACAAACAAGCACATAAAGGTTCACTCTGTCACAGTGTTGCTCTTGGAGGGATGACGGCACCACCCCCACCCTCTCTCTCTTGGTAATGTAATGCCCACTTGTTGCCATGGAGTCCAATGGTACTTTTGGCTTCACTCGCTTCAATTCAGAGGACCCTCCTTTAGTGTGTGTGTGTGTGTGTGTGTGTGTGTGTTGAGCGTGTGCAGTCATGTGCTACTGCATGTGCCAGCTTCCACTAGTGTGTATGATAGGCTGGCAGGAATAAAGAGAGTGATAATCACTGTGCTGATGTTTTTGTAGCTCACCGACTGCTGTTTCCTTTTCTGTGTTTTTAAAAAGTCTTTTCATTTACCTTCTGGGGGGACTGAAATGCTCTCTTACCCCCCTGTCTATTTATTTGAAGAAAGGGAAGGGCACCATGACCTTCCCCCACCCTCCACTCATCAGCACCCATCCAGCCTGGGAAGGATCCAAAGGAGGAACCTGACAAAAGGCTGCAGGCGCTCCAGCCTCATTTAGGACCCATTCAGGGTCTTTTCCAGCCCTTGGTAAATGTGTTTTGTTGTTGCTCTACTTTTATCCTTGTGGAATAGAATGCCTTTTTTTTTGGGTCATCACACAGAATGTACAGTGAGATTTAAGAAACTACATGAATTGATAAATATAAAATAAAAAAGTTATAAAAAAAAGAGTAACGAAAGGAAGAGCTGTGAGCTGCTGCCTCTGAGCGCGCTGCCATCTTGGATCACAAAGTTTGTGGAAAACGATTTCAATTTAATGGCTTTAAAGTGATAGCCCACTCTTAGGAAAAAAGGTGTCATCTTAAGTTTGGTTTGGACCAAAGTCACAAAAAGTAGTCAACGTGTAACATATGAAGATCTGAATGAGTTTCCCGAAAGTAAAAACACCAACATTACCAACAGAACAAGAAAAACGAAGGAAGCCTTCACCTGGAATGGCTTAAAGTTTCAGACTCACCTCGACTGCTTGAGATTTTGTTGAAATTAGTCTTAAGACTTGACCAGAACTTGTCTTGAAACACGTAACACCTGATTTCATTCAATCATTTGCAATCAAAAGGCTGTGTGACTCCGCCCATAAAAAGAGCCTTCAAGGTTCTCTCCTTGTGCACCTCTGGACTGCTACTAGCACTGATGCTAATCTGAGATTGCGGCAACCTTGGAACTTGAATTTCATTTGGGAGAATGAGGGAACAAAATCTGCCTGTTAGTTTGAGTGATCAGTGACGCTTGTGTTGTCCAAAAAGACCACCAGGCACAGTTCAGGTTGTTTGCACTGGAGATCTGCTTCAGGATTTTTACAGTGACTCTGGGAGGTGAATTCAAGGTGTGCAACTCTGTGAATGGTGAAAATAAAGATGGAATTCTCCTGATGCACTGCCGCGAGGCTTGGAGACACAAAGCTAGTGAAAATCATGTCAGTTTTACACACAAGCTGATATTAACTCGCTGCACATGCAATTTTACGGATGGGCAATCGCAAAAGGTGAGAACAGGACTTATACGAAGCAATCCAATCATAGCAGGAGTGCTGGAAATGGCGCTTGTGCACATAACCAGAAGGGAAGAGTAAGGGACAGTGGCCAATTTTACATCATGTATGCTGTCTTTTTATGGGTGGACAGACTTGAGGGGTACTGGATTATTATGGCTTCCAATAATAGACTGCATATAAAATCTAAACAGAGACATTGGTAACTTATTTGTTATTGAAACCACGTTGTGAATCTAGTGCCATCTTGCTGTTTTGAAACTGGACATGATCAGCAAGGGGTGGGTCTAAACTATGGTCACTGTGTGCTTTGCAAACAGACAGACGCTCTGTGCATGAAGTGTAAGTGTAACTATGTGTGCATTTGTGTGATCTGGTGTGTAATATTTCAGCATCCTAAAAAGAACATTAGGTTCACTAGAGCTGACATATGCGACTTGTGCGTAAACATTTATTAATTTATTAATAATTTCTATATCTGTGCCTGAAAAAGTTAACTCTGTGTAAAACAATATTTTGTCAACCAAAAGCTATTGTAATAATTTCCCCGTGTGTTGCACTGCTTTTCCTTTATAGCAGATTTTACAACATTTAAGTGCAGCAGATATATATATATATATATATATATATTTTCATCCAGAAGTGTTATTTATTCGCAAGCGTGAGCAGGTCTGCACGGCGTGTGCAACCAGCTGGAAACAGGGGAAGCATCTCTGGAGGCAGGAAACATGCAGAAGCAGCAGACTGATTCCTGGTGTTTGCTGTCATGATTTATGTGCTGCAAAGGCAGTTTTTGTAACAGCACACCAACTGTCACCTCTGGAGATGGTAGAACTCAGTCATATCATCAAATCTTTCACCTTTTATTTTCATCCATCAAGCTTAGTAATAAAATTTAAGTAAGGACTGGTCTGTATATTTCTAGACATTTTTTTTAGATTAAAAAAAATTCTCTAAACATTTTTTAAGTAGGTTTTATAGAGTATAAAAATATTTTAAAATATATAGAATTTTTTTTTTTTTACAGAATATAAAAAAGTTATCCCTGAGTCCTCCCGCTGCATTGTTCCCACTGCTGTAACTCAAAGAGCTTTTAATATTTCTGTTCAGTCTCATTAAATCTCAACTTTTGACCACGTTTCTTTGCATCTGGATAAAATGAGCATCTTATGATTAAGCTTGCAAAGCTCAGAGGTCCGAGAATCATAATGCTCTGTTCAAAAACAGAAGGTCGGTCTCTTTGGAGCGTTAGTGCTCGTGTCTCGGCCTCGATCAAATGATCTCAGTTGCTACTGAGAAGATTTAGCTGTTAAGACACCAGCTAAACTGTATCCAGGCCAACTCCATCTGCCGATTAAGGTCAAATATTTGTGTGAAATATTTGGGAGCTTCCAACAGCCACACAGTCTTAGATGTCATAGTAAATATCAATATTACATAAAATCTATGTGTAGTAAAAAGAAAAAAAACTAAATAAGCTTCTGGAAAACAACTATTAACTGTGGGTGTGGTGAAACCTGACTAACGAAGTGAGCAAGGAAGTACATTTATGGCAAGGGCCGAAGAAGCTGCATTCGAAGCCATGCAGAGAGCGTTGGAATTCGGGAAAAGAAAGGGGGGTGGGGGAGGCGACACTGAGGTAAAACACAGGATCCAAAGAGGTCATGTTAAAAAGTTTTATTTCAACAACTGTCTGAATCTTGTTTGTTTATTCTCTGTTCGAAATCCCAAAAAAGTACAAAAAAAAAAAACAAGTACATCAAAGGATTAGAAATCACATCAATGAAAACCAAGACACATTGTGTTGCTTCTTTGAAATCAATCCAAGCATTTTTTTCTCCAATATGTATACATACTCACTGGATTAGTCAGACAAACATCAAAACCTCTCAGTAGCTTTATCTTAACTTTTTTTTTTTTACAATGACGTTTTACGTACGTTTTAAACTTCTGTATGATTTCTTTCTTTTTACAAAATACACCAATGCAGGCAGGGGAGAGAGAGAGTGTGTGTGTGTGTGTGTGTGTGTGTGTCTGTGTGTCTGTGTGTATACATATAAGCGTGGCTTTTTCGTCATCTTTTCACACTGTGTGAGTGTGTGTGGGTGTGCGCATGTGTGTGTGTGTGTGTGTATGTGTGCATGTGTGCAGGAAAGAAAGATAAGGGACAGCAGAGTGACAGCAACAAGGGGGCAGGGCTGCGAAACAGGGGTGTGGCTGGATGTAAGGGGGTGCTGCAGGGCGGCGGCATGGTGCGGCTGGCGGGGGTGGGGTTACTTTCACCTGGGGCAGTGACGGCGGCGATGGTCGTGTATGCTTTTGTGCGGCGACTTGAGGCCGCTTTGTGGCAGTGTTGCCGTGTCGGAAACGGATACAGACTGTGTTGGTTGGCTGGTATACTGGCTGGCAGGCTGGTTGATTGATTGGTTGGTTGACCACTTAGGTGCACACGGCAGTGGATGGACAGCGAGCAGGGAGGGGTTTGTGGGCACCCATTGCCGGCGCACCTTGACGTTTTTCGGAGTTGCACTGATGGGTTGCTGGGGTTGTTTTGTTTCACATCATGTTGTTCTGCAGTGAGTTTACCTCCGAGGAGTTCTCCTCGCCCAGGACCTTGTGGTTCTCATGTTTGGGGGTCAGAGAGTTGTGGATGTTGAGGGAAGTCATCCTCCTTGGGCGGGGCCTTCACCGGGTCCTCCAGCTTGTTCTGGGAATTAGGATCATCCTACCCAAGAAGGGGTGGAGGAGGAGGAGGGGTGGGGGAATAAAGTACAGTTAGAATCAAAGAAGTAACTATCAGTTTCATTTGTAGTTGCAACTTTGAAACCCTGCTTATTGGTGGAAAACTGCTTTTGAATTCATTTATACTTTTGTCTGCAAACCACCAGAAGTGGATTTCCTCTACCGTGAGATTCTTTAGCAAAAAAATGACCAACCCTCCCAGATTAAGTGATTCTGCAATTTACAATTTATCCCCAATTCCAACATTCACTGTCAGTTTAGGAACTATTTTGTGCATTGTGTACCAAGGTCAGGAGAAGATGTGGAGGTTGGAGTGGTGAATGGATATATGGCCACATCCAGTCACATTTAAAGTTGTTAAAACCCCAATTTTTCATAATCACGGCCAAGCATTTCAGCTTTTCAGTCAAACTCTAATTATACCCTGAAAATAGTTGATTTTCCATAAACATTCATTTGTGATCTGCCCCAAACACACAAATTCTGACATGTTAGCACTGGCGCTAAACCTAATCATTTATTTTACAGAGGCATCCAACACTGACATTCCTGTTCTAGTGACAAGAAAACTAAAATGAGCTTTGGCTCAACACGCTTTTGAAGAATTTTAATTTGCCTTTAATTTCATGCATGGAAACAGATTTTCATGTTCTAGCGTCACGCTTTAAAGGATCAGGTAATGTGTATTACCTTCAGTGTTCATCAAGTTTTAGCTGCTCAACTACAAATCTTGCCCTTTTTTTTGGCTAATTTCTTTTACATTTGGATTAACTGATTTCCAGTCATTTACATAGATTATTAAAATGATAAACAGAAGATTGATGGAGTAATCCGTGGCAGTTAAGATAATGGTTGCACTTAATTTCCTGTTAACTGACGTTTATCAGTGCAGACGTTCGGACGTGACACAGAAAAGTGTAAATAGTTAAATATTGATATACTCAAACCAGCAAAATGCCTATGAAAATGCATTATGTAATCTAAAGTTCTCATAAGTGTAGAAGACCAAGTGCCCTTGCATGTGTGCAGAGCATGAGAAGCTGACAGATGCTTGTGCATATATCAATGTAAGTGAGAATGTGTGCCTGTGTGTGTGTGTGTGTGGGGGGGCTCTATTGTGTCAGATCAGTGTGTCCTGAATGGAACAAAAAAGTTCACTAGGGTAGTTTGTGTGGGAGTTTTGTGTGACCGTGGCTAGGCATTCAAGGATCTTACAGCTAAAGCTTAAAGTTATCCATAAGAGTGTTTGAAATTATGTTTAGTCTCTACTTAATTCTTACTTCTTAACAGACATTTAGGATCACTTAGGAAGCACATACGTAAGTGGGAATGATGAAATAATGATGGCTGAATTCTCTTTACCTGCTACAGCTTACTGGAAACTTAAATAAAGCTAATGTTAATGTTCTAAGTAATAAGAGCTGCTTTTCTTCTTGTGACAGGAAAAAATATCTACCATGAAAAAAATTAATGTTTTGTTATCCTCCTGTAACAAAAATAAGCTTTGCTGTGATGAGTATGTCAAACATGTAAATGTCCTTCTGCGATCAACAAAGTTATTCTCATTCTTATTCTTATACATTCAAGCAAGTTTAGAGACTGGTCACATGGACCAGTAGGTGACCCCCTGTCAGTCTCTGGTTACCAGTTAAAAATGCGGATTACCTGAATGCTTGGTGGAAGTTGCTGTGAAAGCAGTTGCTAAAGCCCCAGTTACGCAGGCCTTAAAGACTGGTCCGTGACCCCTTGGGAACCACAGGTTG
Source organism: Pterophyllum scalare (assembly GCA_024447675.2). Lineage (NCBI taxonomy): Eukaryota > Metazoa > Chordata > Actinopteri > Cichliformes > Cichlidae > Pterophyllum > Pterophyllum scalare. The sequence continues at coordinate 32,238 of JAMQGT020010262.1, read as the reverse complement.
CTATGGAAAAATGTGCATTCCCCGTCTGTTTGGCGAGTTGCTGAGAGTCACCGGGTGAAATTTGGTTGCAGAGAGCTTTACAACGCTGCACCAAAAACCTCCTTGCTTTGGTTGCCAGTAGATTGCCGCAGTTATCCTTAGTTTGCGTGTAAGTTGCTGACTTGTCTGCATGCGCTCACCGACTCGTCACAGAGCAGTAGCAGAACTTGAAAAAGTGCAACACAAACCGTAAACAGAGAACATTCAAAGGAAAAGTTGTTTTTCCTGCTGCAACTAACGTGTTTCAAATGTTGCAACACATCAAAGCAATTGCAAGGAGGTTTTTGCTGCAGAACACTGTGACTGATTTCACCAAGCGACAGAGCAACCTCCGGCAACCATTCGCCAACTGGGGAACACACATGTTTTCCCTAGCAACCTCTGGCTGCCAGGGGTTGCCAGGCCTCAGTCACACTGGCTGTTCTCTAGGCTTGTGTGACTGAGACCTTAAAGGGTCAGCTAGATTTTAAAATTGTAATAATATGAATGGAAACCAGAAAGAATCCACAATGCATGGTGACTCTTCACTTTAATCACTACAATTTTGCATTCATCAGCAATAGAGGATACTTATAGCATTTAGTATACAACCTATATAGCATTTAGTAACTGGTTTATAAAACACTTGAATATTATCATAACATCAGCATTAATGAAAGTTTATAATATGCAGTATTTGTAAACATCAGAATGTCAGAATCAAATATTCAGGAAAAATGCAGGTATTGTAATCAAATCTAATTTTAGTAGCAGTCGTTTCAGTGGTTTAAAGGCTCCGCTGTTTGAAATTTATCATGCTTGGCTGCTATGCTGTGTTTGGTTGAGGAGACACTGAGGTGAGCTGCATGAGCAACACCACCCACCCACTCACCCACCCTCCTTACCCCTTCAGGCAACCCAGGAAGCACATGCACATCCACATGCAAGACCCTTATAATACACCCCATGGATAGTAATGACTGCTCATGCAGCGCACCCTGCCGCCTCCTGCGTCACCTCCACCATCCATTTAGTGTCCCAAAACAAAAGAAAATGAACAAAAATAAACTGTCCACCCTTCTTGATTATCTGTGGGTACCACCGTCATACACACCCAAGCAGTCGCTGGAGGAAAAATGTTGTGTTTTAGAGGTTTCAGTTTAATTAATCTGAATTTAATTAAGGTCAGAGGGGAAAAATTGATTGCAGAGTCCATTTTAGCTCTGTTTTCCAGCCTCTTATCCCCATTAATTTTGCATGGCCTCATCGACCCTGCTGCGCTGAGGCATCCTGGGGCTTCAGTCTGAGCCTCGCTGTCACACTCGCAACCACATGGGCACACCCATACAGGCAACAGCAGAGTATGTTGAGTTAGACACATTCATTCGCACACGTGCGCACATACACAACGCATCAAATTCCAGACCCTGAGGTCTGTGCCATTCACAAACACCCCATAATTGAATGTTTGCGTTTGAACTCAATGGCACTTTTAGAAAGGAAGAGCAGTGAGAGCATTTACCCGCTGGCTGTTGGCCTAGATAGTAACTTCAGGCAGGACGTGTGGATATGTCACTTCCATGGTTACGGGATAGGGGCCCTCTTTCCTCCCGTCAGCGTGAAACTGTAAAATGTTTGTGTTTGTTGGATTTCATTGTTTTAGTGCATGAGTGGAGGGGGTGAGGGCACTGAGTGGGCAGCAGTCACAGAGTCATCAGGACTTTTGAGTGGGTTTCATTTTGGGGGAGTGGGAACAGAGAAAAACAGGGCTTTGATGATGATGATGATGATGATGATGGAGGCACATGGACAGAGCCTGACGTCCTTCTGTCACTTATTGGACTGTGATTTGGTTTAAAGGTCCTGTACAATACATCGAAGAATTGGGAAATAAACTAATATTGCTCTTAAGATGCATACACACTGTAACAAAAATATGATTAAAATTAGAGCAGTCCCTGTGATGTATTTTGCTGTTGTTGTTACTTTTTCTTTGTAAAGAACACAAATCCAAACAACTATAGAGTAACTTTCCATTAAATTAGGTGGGGACATCCCTGTACCCCCAAGGATGAATTTAACTTATTCTCACCGTAATGAATTGTCATGATTTTTTTAATTGGCCTTGGTCCCTTGTTGTATTTGGTGGGTTTGTTGGGTTTCCGTTTTGTTCTTGTGTTTCTAGTTTCTCTTTGTTCCCTTGTCTCTGTCATAATGTTTAGCGTTAGTCTACATGTCTCGGTGTTAGATCTTGTTTAACTTTTGTTCCTTTGCCTTATCCTCCTTTTCTTCTCCACAGAACCATCCAAGGTGTCCTCTCAGTAGCAGGAGAACAATATGAGAACAGCACCCCACCAAGGCTGGAGATGGAGCTATACTGGAAGAGCACATGGGAGAAGGATGCAACACATAACATCGATGCTCAGTGGCAAGTGGATCTAAGAGCAGACCACAGTACCCTCCCTGAACAGGCCCCAGTAACCATCACAGTAGCAGACATTCAAGAAAGAGTCTCACATATGAATAGCTGGAGAGCACCAGGCCCTGACATGATCCACACCTACTGGTTAAAGAAGCTAACTGCACTCCATGAGCACCTGGCAGTACAAATGAACCAGATGCTAATGGATAAGATACACTTGACCAAAGGCTGGACTGTCCTGATCCCCAAACAACCCCAGAAGGGACCAGTCCCATTCAACAACCGGCCAATAACCTGCCTCAGTACAACATAGAACCTCTTGTCAGGCATCATAGCAGCTAAGATGAACAGGCACATGGCTCAACACATGAGTAGGGCCCAGAAAGGAATTGGCAGAGATACCAGAGGAGCAAAACACCAGCTACTGGTAGATAGAGCAGTCACTCAAGACTGTAAGACTAGACTGACCAACCTATGCACTGCCTGGATTGATTACAAGATAGCCTATGACTCAATGCCTAATATGTGGCTCGTGGAATGCCTAAAACTATACAAGATCAACAGGACCCTAAGAGTCTTCATCAGGAACTCAGTGGGGATGTGGAGAACAACACTAGAGGCCAACTTCAAGCCAACTGCACAATTCACCATCAAGTGCAGGATTGACATCAAGCTGTATGTCAGGAGGGAATGAGACACCGATTCACTGATCCATACCACTAGGATTTACAGTGCCTGGTGAAAGTATTCGGCCCCCTTGAACTTTTCAACCTTTTGCCACATTTCAGGCTTCAAACATAAAGATATAAAATTTAAATTTTTCTGAAGAATCAACAACAAGTGGGACACAATCGTGAAGTGGAATGAAATTTATTGGATGTGTCAAACTTTTTTAACAAATAAAAAACTGAAAAGTGGGGCGTGCAATATTATTCGGCCCCTTTACTTTCAGTGAAGCAAACTCACTCCAGAAGGTCAGTGAGGATCTCTGAATGATCCAATGTTGTCCCAAATGACTGATGATGATAAATAGAATCCACCTGTGTATTGTAGGGTCTTTACCCACAATACAAAGCGCCTTAAGGCGACTGTTTGTTGTGATTTGGCGCTATATAAATAAAATTGAATTGAATTGAATTAATCAAGTCTCCGTATAAATGCACCTGCTCTGTGATAGTCGTACACTGCACAAATCTGGCCTTTATGGAAGAGTGGCAAGAAGAAAGCCATTTCTCAAAGATATCCATAAAAAGTCTCGTTTAAAGTTGAATGGGAAGATGGATGGGGCCAAATACAGGACCATTCTGGAAGAAAACCTGTTGGAGTCTGCAAGAGACCTGAGACTGGGATGGAGATTTATCTTCCAACAAGACAATGATCCAAAACATAAAGCCAAATCTACAATGGAATGGTTCACAAATAAACTTATCCAGGTGTTGGAATGGCCAAGTCAAAGTCCAGACCTGAATCCAATCGAGAATCTGTGGAAAGAGCTGAAGACTGCTGTTCACAAACGCTCTCCATCCAACCTCACTGAGCTCCAGCTGTTTTGCAAGGAAGAATGGGCGAGAATTTCAGTCTCTCGATGTGCAAAACTGATAGAGACATACCCCAAGAGACTTGCAGCTGTAATTGCAGCAAAAGGTGGCGCTACAAAGTATTAACGCAAGGGGGCCGAATAATATTGCACGCCCCACTTTTCAGTTTTTTATTTGTTAAAAAAGTTTGACACATCCAATAAATTTCATTCCACTTCATGATTGTGTCCCACTTGTTGTTGATTCTTCACAAAAAATTAAAAATTTATATCTTTATGTTTGAAGCCTGAAATGTGGCAAAAGGTTGAAACGTTCAAGGGGGCCGAATACTTTCGCAAGGCACTGTACTGGAATGTCGTCTGGAGGAGTGTAGTTGGATGGTAACAAAGAGAGGGAAGGTAGTCAGAACTGAGGGGACTGCACTACCAGAAGGCAACATTGCAGACATTGAGGACAGCTAAAAGTACCTTGGGATCCCACAGGCAAATGGAACCCATAAAGAGGCCACTAGGAAAGCTGCAACCACCAAGTACCTACAGAGAATAAGGCAAGTCCTGAAGAGTCAGCTGAATGGGAAGAACAAAATCTGGGCAATCAACACCTATGCCCTTCCAGTTGTCAGATACCCTGCTGAGATAATAAGCTAGCCAAAGGAGGAGATAGAAGCCACTGTCAAGACAAGAAAGCTCCTCACCACGCATGGAGGGTTTCACCCCAAATCCAGCACCCTGAGACTGTACTGTAAGTGAAAAGAAGGAGGCTGAGGACTAGTGAGTGTCAGAACCACTATCCTCGATGAAACAGCAAAGATCCCTGAGTACATCAGAAAGATGACCAATAATGATTAGGTGAGTACCTCAGGCAGCAGAAAACTGAGAAAGAAGAGGAGCAAGGACAGGAACCATCATGGAAGGACAGGCCTCTGCACGGCATGTACCACCGAAAGATAGAAGAAGTGGCTGATACAGAAAAATCCTACCAATGGCTGGACGAAGTTGAGCTGATTACAGCACAGAGGCACTGATCATGGCATGACAAGCTCTGAGCACAAGAGTGATCGAGGCTGGGGTCTACCACACAAGGCAAGACCCCAGGTGCAGGCTATGCAGAGATGCCCCTGAGACAATCCAGCACATAACAGCAGGGTGCAAGATGCTAGCAGGCAGGGCATACGTGGAACACCATAACCAAGCGGCTGGCATAGTATACAGGAAGCTCTGTGCCAAGTATGACCTGGAAGTCCCTAGGTCAAAATGGGATATGCCCCCAAGGGCGACTGAGTTAAGATCCTGTGGGATTTCCAGATACAAACAGACAAACTAGCGATGGCTAACCAATCGGATATAGTAGTAGCAGACAAGAAGAAGAAGAAAGCTGTAGTGATAGACATTGCGATACCAAGTGATGGCAACATCAAGAAGAAGGAACACAAGAAGCTCGATAAATACCAAGGGCTCAGAGAAGAGTAGAGAGGATGTGGAAGGCAAGGGTAACAGTGGTTCCCATATATATAGATATATATAATTATTCATAACCAATAAAGGCTCATTTTGATTCAGTCTGCCTCCACGTCCTGCATTTGGGTTCTCTCACCACCACTACCTAAACTGGCATAAATACTCTTTGGTCATGACTAAATGATAAACGCTTAGCCTCACCACACTCTCATGACCTTTCTCAGCAGCTTATAGGCTTCTAAATCACTAAATTCATAAACGTTCATTAAAAAGAAAAAAGAAAAAAAAAACCAGAAGCTTCCAGTTAAATATAGAGTAAATATGTTTTGGATTTGTCGTGGACCTTAATTTAAGGATTCAGTATTTTAGCTACAAATCATTTTGATGGCGGTGTATTTATGTATCAGTGTTTCCTTCAGCTCTTTCCCTGCAGCTGGTTAACAATGTTTGAGAGTCGATGCACCTTTGTGTGTTTTAGCATTAGCATTATGCTTGAACACACATCATATTAAAATATTTGTACTGGAATGTGTGTGTGCCTGTTTATATTTGCCTGCTTGTATTAAAAGACCTGCCACCACGCATGTGTATACATACTTGTTTGAGCTTACTGACTGATGTTTGCCTCTGAGTTGGTACGTGTCTATATAAGGACTCTGTGTAGAGTCCGGGGGGGGGCAGAAGATGAGGCAGGCAGTCGGGACACTGCACAAGGTTTTTTTAAAGGGGCTTGTGGCTGCATGACTATTGCAGATGGGAGTAGCATCAGTGCTGCATCTTGACTTGGATCTGGATATGTAATTTTTCAGTTTTTGTCTGTATGTATTTTATCATATTTTAAAGGCCTGTCTTAAAGTGGAGTGAATTCCCTTATTAAAATAAATCACTCAGAATGCAACTGGATCTCACCAAACAATAACTATTAGTACAATTAATAATAAGTGAACAATAACCTTGTGTTTTATTGCTCAGAATGGATAAAAAAGTTAAATATGCTCACACACCTTTGCATCAATGTAGCAAAGTAAGGAGAGAAGATTATATGGAAACATTTTAAGCTTTTTTTTTCTACTCTACCTCTGAAAGTCTTCCTAAATTTAAAGTTTAACGTCAGATTTTCATATCAACTTTGCATTTTTTCTTTTCTTTTCTTTGTAGCTGTAGAGCTGTGTGCTTTCGTCAGAACTCTGGATGGTTAGCATGAGCTATAGCAACAGCCGTTCTAGTTGTCGTACCTACAGAAAAGTCAAATTTAAAGTCAGGAAGTTTTCAGCCATCCACTTTATTACTGAGATCACAGATTAATCACAGAATTTGTTGTTTCAAGGCGATGTTTATCACACTCAGCACAAAGGATCATATAAATGAATTCTATGAATTTAAGGCGGTATTTAGTAGTTTTGCACATTTACACAGCAAACCTGCAGCTTTTGTGCTTCAGGTTAATTCTGTTATGATAAGTCTGTCTGAGAGCCAATTCAGTCGATGGAAATGAAATCCTCTTAGAAATTACAGCCAGCTCTGACCGGTCAACTCATTCTCTGTGTGGAATTTATTTAGTATTGACAGAAAACAATTTCATTTCGGGGTTTGCTGCAGAGGAAACTCTGACAGGACTCTGCTGAATTGCTGTGAAGGGAAGATTGAGGACAAGTGGGTTCAATCTGCCACAGTGAATGAAACACAAAGTGTTCTATTACTGCTGGGAAATTTTGTGTTTTTTGTGTTATTGTGCAGAAATGGCACTGTGTGTGTGTATGTGTGTGTATGCGTGTGTGTGTGTGGGGGGGGGGTCAATTTCTCTGTAGATTCTTCCTTTTCTGAAGGGTATTTTTTCTTCCATTAAAACCTTAGCGTGTACGTCTGCGTGTTATGGAGGTGATACATCGGCCGTCCGGACATGTGACGAAGACCTCACGAGGGCGACAACGTCTTGTGGTAGAAGGATGCTGTTTGTATGTCTGTTCACGATTGGTTTGGATTTCACGTCGTTCTCATGACTATATCTCTGCGGGAGCTTAACTGTACTCTACCCATCTTCTTTTGGGTGATGGATGCATTGCAAACACAAACTTGATAACATCCAGTTTTCAATTTAGGTGAGAACGGTTTTGCGGTAACTGATCTTGTATAACTGCGTTATTTGATTTACTTTTTTTTTTTTTCCTCAACAGCAATGTGCTTTACTAGTTTCCATAGATTTTAAATTTAATTCTAATTTTCAGGACTCCCTTTCACGAGGTGAAACAGACCATGAGAAAGTCCTGTTCTATTCTAGAGAACTCTGGGTAAACCGTGAGCTCCAGCAATCACCTAAAGGTAAATAATTAAAATATATAAATTACCTAAAGCACCTGCAATCAAATGCTGTTAAGTCTTTGGTCATTTGGATTTGTCGATAAAGCATAAAAACGTAAACAATTTAAATGGCGAAGTGTTACAAAAATGCTCATAAAGGCCTGCTGCACTAGTTTAACATTGCATGGAACAAGCTAGCGTAATCTTTCTGCCAGCCTGGGTAATGGCGGCGTTGCGTCAGGAAGGGCATTCGGTGTAAAATCTCTACGTGCTGATCTGTTCACTGTTCCTGGAAATAAGGAAGCAGCCAAACCTTGCTACCTAATAAAGTCAAATTTAAGCAGTGTTTTGCTTATTCTAACAAGCAAACTTTTGGCCAACACATACTAAACCTAAAGTAGAGCCTGTGAAGGCCAGACAAATAAGGTGATTCTATAAAGCCATCCTATTCATCCTTATGAATTTTAAACGGAGCTCAAAGTTTACCAAATGCAAATTTGTCAGGTAAACAATAAATATTGGGTGTCTTCTTTAATTTTAGTTGTGAGTCTATTTGGTTCCAACATACCATGTTTTCCTGACTGTGCTATCCATGTCTGGGTTTTATTGATTCTGTGGGTGGGATAAGACTTGGATCGGTTTGCAGAGAGTTGAAAAGGGTGATTGACAGGGCCACAGTAACAATGAGAGAGCTGTTTGGGAAGGTGGAAGGGGGGGGGGGTTGGGACTATCTAACATTTGGGATTTGATCTTACCTCACAGTCGGACTCCTCTTTGGTCTTACACTCCCAGGTGTATCTGCTCATGGTTTTCTGAGGGGAGGGGGATGGGGCAAAGGGTTATACTCCTCAAAAACCATACAAGGCATCCTCAGAAAGACAGATAAGGACAGACGGAGAAAGAGGGAGGGTGAATTGGACAGAAAGGAAGAAGAGGAGTGAGAGGCACAACAGATCAGAGGTGATATAGAGAGATTAAGTGGCAAGAGAGATGGAGGCAGAAGAGGCAGACAGGAAGAGACAGAGACAGATAAATCAGAGAGAGAGAGAGAGAGAGTGAGGTGGAGCACTGGAGACAGACACCAGTAGTAGGAGTAACTAGACTTCCTCTCAGATGTCAGCTGATATTCCCAGCTGGCTACAGATGCTGCCTCCGCTCAGAGACAGACCCTCTGGTGCTGCCCGGCTGTAACTCTGTCTCACCAGAGTACACATATTGGATATTTCTGTTCAGGTCTCTGCCCTCATGGCACAGACGGCGCACTGTTAGTTTGGAAGGGAACTGAGGGTATTTGCTTTATTAGTGGATTATTTGGGGTTTATTTGGGGAAAACTGGTGAGCTGGTGTTGGTTTTTGGGTTGGGTGAGTTCATATGCAAAGGTCAATTTTGTATGTGGTCGCAAAACTTGTCGAAACATTAATGTGGGTTGAATAGTAGTTGGAAACGTTTGTGTTACTGCAAACACAAGATAATGCTAGAAAAGGCAATCAGCCACACAAGTATGATAATAAATCACTTGCATTATTTTTCTGATTAATCGGGTTGGGTTCTGTAAAATTTATAATTCTGCATGGAGTATCCAAAATTTAATCCAAAAGCATGTCATGTATTTGTTTTACACATGGACAGCCTCACTCTCACTACCAAGAGAGCACATAGAGAGTATTTCAACCTTGCGCTTCACTAAAACTGCGACCTGAAAAGGAGGCAAAGACCCAGGTAGAGAAATTAAATATTACTAAATTAAATATTTTTCTGAAATGCTCATTCTAAATATTGGAGGTCTCACTTCAGAACAAAAATGTATAAATTATGAATACACCTGTCAGCTAAACTGTGAATCCTGCTGTCTGGACACTGCTTTTTGCAGCCACCCAACCCAACCTTATTACTTAAAGGTTCATCCTTTGAAATAAATCTTATCCTCTTCAGCAAATACTGTTGGAAATTATTTGCACAGCAGTCAAACAGGCATTTTTAAATGTTCCATGTTTACTAGTCTGCGGTTTATCTCACTGTTCATTTCCACCAGCCAACTATAAGTCAGTGATATGCTACGGCACCGCATTAGAACACGCTGTAGTCAGAAATTTGGTGACACATAGATCACAGCTAAATGGCACTACTAGTAGGGCAGCTTTAACTGTCTTCACAGTTTGCAAATACTATTCAGCCCAACAGGTGGGAGGGGATCGGCGGGGTTTGATTGGCTGTCCTGAGTTAAGAAGCAGAACAAATCAGAGATGATGTTAGAAAATGATGGCGGATTTTTTATTTATTTATTTTTTACTACTGTTTTGAGATTGAATATGTTTCGGGGTTACAAAAATTGTGTTTAGTTATGGTTACAATGAATGACTGTGACAGTTTTCCCTCCAAAGGAAGCGAGTCTGCACTGCTGCATAAAAGAAATGAGAATTCAAGGTTAAAAAACAAAACAAAAAAAGCATCCCCGGCATACTGTAGCTTAGACAGCTGGCAAAACTACAGTGTTGTTAGAGGGTGGTACCACATTTTCAAGACTTGAACTCTGAAAGCAAAAACAAGTTGTAGCACTACCACTACCCATGCTGCTACAACCTTGGAGTTAGCGCTACCAGCTACCCATGCTTCAGTTAGTGAGGCACCTGTCAGCTCTCTGCTGCACCCCTCAGGCAGCAGCGAGACGTTGCATCTCAGATGTTTATCCTGATAGTCCCGACCATTTCCCGCAAATATCCCCGAAAACCTGCTTAGCTTACCTGTTTCTCAGAATCCTTTCCCCATCCCCCCTCCCAGAGCAAACCCTCCCGCTTCCCGCCCACTTTCAGGATAAACAAATCAAGCAGTCATTTTGTTAAAAGTACAGATTTCTTAGTAGAAAGCAAAGCAAAGCCGCAGTGGCTGATACGGCCACTGGGTGGCGCATATTAGCGACAGAGCAGGCATGCCATGACATCCTGATGCAAGAGGTGAACAGAAAGACAGCAGGTTGGGAAGAGACGGGATAGATAGGGGTCACAGTGGGATTTTTTTCCCCCCTTATAATAGTCAGGGTGGTGGCTCAGTTTGCAGCTGCATTGTGAGGACAGTCCATAAACATTCAGTCTGCATGGTTCCAGGGAGAAATTAACCTCTCAGTGCTCTGATTCACCCACATAGCTGATTGATGCTTTGGTTTGGTTTGTGTCAGCAACACAAATCAGTGTTTCTTGGACACTCGTCAGTCAAAATAAATTAGTGAAATATTTTAGACTTTGCCTAAAATAACAAATTATGGGTCGAGCCCCGTTATTTGCAGCCATTCCAAGTTTTTATTGTACTTGAACTGCGCTACGCTGGAAACCAGGATCAGTAAATCAATAAACAAATAAAACTATAAGCTTCTACAGCAGCTGTGTTGTCATGGTAACAGGCTGCAAGGGTTCAGTTACCCCTCGGATATTTATTCCCATGATTCATTACAGTCCGTAAACTAAAAGCAGACTTTTAATGTCACATATTTGCAGCTTACAATTTCCCAGTGATTTTGAGAACATAGGGAGCCTCGCTGCTGGTTAATGAGAAATTTGTTTCACATTGCAAACACACTGCGGACACCGGGATCCACAACTGGAGGTGTTTCAAAAAAGGCTTATTCTTCAAGTGTCAGTAAAATGAGCTTTTCTTGTTCTGTAAAAATCAGCAGCGTGCACATCTACAGTGGCTAAGTGTCTTTGTCTGACTGTGCAGATATAGTTTGTGTTTTTGCACTTATACGCAAGTCAGGGCATTTCTTCGTTCTCATGGGTTCTTTAACTATACGGAGTCTCGTGTTCCTGCACGGTTCAGCTCTTTAATTAGAAATCATGTATAATTTACATTTTTGCTGACACATTTTAAATGCAAGCATTTCGAGACTGAATGCCTTTTTCTTCTTCTTCCAGGAGTCCCATCATAGAGGGGATCAAATTTAACTTGCAGTCAACTAAAAATGGCTTTTAATCTTATGCGGGTTCTCATCTTTTCAGTTCCTAATAACGTAAAATGAAGTTGTGTATTGCCTACAAGCCCTTGTCACAGCTGACTGCTTTATTAAAGCAAGATTATAACAAGCTCTTACAAAAAAACAAGGCAACACTGTAAGGAAAAGTGTATCTGTGCGGTAAAGTATGGGTTGTTTGCTCGCAAATTCATGATTTTGTGATTAATGGGTTAAAGGGTTCGACTGTGAGAGCACAAACTGTGAGAGTCCATGGATGTCCATTCACTACTATTGGATTTAGATTTCTTGCACCATTTTAGAAAACTCACACCATTCTTCATTGCACTATGACCACTTCCATCCCCCTCCTTTAGCATTTCACACCTTGGAGTATTGGTGAATACTCATGCCCATGCATTTGGAGGAGAGTCAAGGGCCCGGGCAGGATTTAGGGGAGATGCAGAAAAAAGGGGTGAGAGATAGAGGCGAGAACCACGTTACCTGACAGATAATGTTATCATAGTAAGCCAATGCACGGGCATGAGGGACGTTAGGAGGGGTGTCGCACAGTTTCCTTACATTTGGGTGGGAGCCCTCAGCGATGGTGGACAGCGAGAAATTATCATTGTGCTGCTCCGATGAAGGCCGGTACTTACTGCTGGGCGTCAGAGGATGGAGGATGATGAGGGGGGAGGATGGGGTGGAGAGGATGATGAGAGAGAAAAGAAGGAAACAATTAGAGGGAGAAAGAAGGTGCGAGAAGGTGTGATTTTAGGAGGAAAAGAAAGTCAGAAAACAGAGGATCAAACAGGGAAAAATTGAGAGGATTGGGGAAAGAAAGAATGAGAGCAAAGAAGGTAATAGTGGGGAATTTGGAGAGCCAGATGATGGAAATGTAGGTTGGCAATTTGAGGATCCAGGAAGTGAAAAAGAGGAGGAAGGGGGGTGGTCAGGTGACATTTGAGAAAATAAGAAAAAAGAAGACAAATGGAGAGATGGTAAAACAGAATGGGGTCAAAGGCAAAAACAGAGGGGCATGAGCAGAGAAAAAAGGAAGGAAAACGACAAATTTAGGGAAAGATTACATTGTTGAAGAAAAAGACAGGAGGGGGAGAAAAAGCAAGAAAGCAGCATTAGTTAGAAAGATTATGATTCCTGCTTGTCAGAATAAATCAGTGACACAAACATTTTATCTGTGATGCAACGAATTGAGAACAAAATGTTACCTGGTTCAGTCAACTGGCTTCAGCTCGACTCACATTTGACAAATAATTGTTTTAAACAGGGAAAAAATCTAGACGAATTACAAGAGTGCACTTTTATTGCACTGATTTTGTTACTCAGCCGGCACGACCTGATGCAGCTGATGAAACTAGCCCAGCTATGTTAATGCCACCTGAAAACTAAGAAAATAAAAACATGCACCTCTCAAATTAATCATACATTCGGCCAAAGTATGAACCATATCAAGCCTTGGACTGTGAAAATGTCGGGGGGGGGGGTTGCAGCATCGTTGGAAACACTGTGGCATTAAACCTGCTGTTTTCAATCAGCGGTTTTCAGAAAGCAATTAGCAACGAGAGCAGTGATGTAACAATCTATTTTAATCCGAATATATTCGACTCTAATGGGGCAAAATTACCTGCTTCCTCACACATCACTTCCCTGATCAGTGGTTTAATGTGGCATTCAGTGCGGGGGGGGGAATCATATCAGCAGATATATATTTGTTAATTTCAGCAAAAGGGACGTGAAATGTGCACCAGGTGACACTAAAAATGTAAAAACTAACATAAAAATACATCCAAAAAAATCTGCTCTGAACTTAGAATTTTTATTTTGTCTTATTGGAGTTTTTCCTTTACTTTCAACTCCCTTTGATATGATGTCAGTATCTAACAAATACATGGAAGGAGCTTTTCAGGTCGTAATCAAGGAATCAAATCCTGCTTTTTCATACTTTTGACATTGAATGCATTTATGCTCTCCTCTCTTATTATTTTCTCCCATTCCTGCGTTGCATTCAAACATGTTTAATTTGGCAGATTTTTTTTTTTTTTTTTTTACACCCAGTGGCCTTCCTGATGAAACCCCAAAGGGATCTGTCTCCTCACAGGGAATCTTTCGCTTGTTCGGCAAACCACTGGGGAATGGAACTGGGAAGGAAAAAAAGCTGCCTTTTTTTGTTTTATAGAGGAACCAGCTTCCTATGAAAGCCAGTATTGGAAAATTCTTGCTTTTCATGCTGCAAAGAATTAAATGTTTTACATTTTACACTATAAAGGAACATCTTTTTACTGCATGTTACGCTACTGAAGCCACGCGCGGCGTGATTTAAACTCTGGCGCTTCACCGTTTAATCTGCTCAGGAGCTCTGTCTCCTGAAAATGTGGCGTGCTACTTTGAAACAGACACAAATAAACGGAGACTTTTCTTTCATCTCGGGAGGGAGGCAGCATAGAGGAGGAACTCCCTTCCCTTTTTCTTCCACTTCAACTTCTTAACTCAAAGAGAGCTCCGTCTCAGAGGTCAAATTGCTGAGCTTCACAGATTTGTGTCTTCTCAGCTGTCATTTGTCCCTCTCACATATTAACCTTTACTCTGAGCGTCTTATCAGTACGCACCCCCCATCGTATCTATAGTTAGATGGGCTGTGATCTACTTACCACACAAAAACTGACTGCTTCTCTGATCTGCACTCCTGAGCTCTCACATTTGTATTTGATGAACCGCAGAGCAGGAATATCAAAATCAAGATAATGACAAGAGACAGGCAGACACGGAAACGTGGATCACCAGCTTTGGACCTCTCACGTCGCTCTCCTACTACGCCGAACATAAAAATGGAAATGCAATTTTATACTCGAAACAGATTTTTTTTGTGCAGATTCACACATTAAAAAGGTTGCGACAGGCCACAGAGCAGCTGTAGGAACCACGACTTTTTCCACCTGCCTCAATCTTTACTTAACATTTCATTCATAATAATATTAATAGATCTCTCCTTATTGAACATGCATTTAGCTTGGTTCTGGATGCGCACTGTGAAAATTGCACGAGTTATCAGGTTGTGATTGTTTCAGCCACATTTGTGGTGTCGTTTTTCATGATACACCAGAAGGTGAGGAGCCACCTATGAAACGTGGGCTGACAGCTTACTGCCACCAGTGTGGAGGCATTTCTCCTGCAGTCGGTTGAGTGTAAAGATTCAGTGTCAAAGGTTTGTTTTGACAGGTAATGCCTCCAATTTGAAAATGCTATGAAACAGTTTAAAATGCCTCGTGGCATTCCATCAGTCTCTTCCTCCTCCCTCTCTTTCCTGCTCCGTGTTTGACCAGGATGTTGGGTCTGATCTCAGCTGCGGCAGAGAGACACTGCAATTACCCACAGCAGATGGGGGAGTGTGGGAGTCTCATGCATTCATGAGCCTTGCGAGAAGCGCACACACACACACACACACACACACACACACACACACACACACACACACACACACACACACACACTCTCTCCTCTGGATGTGTCATGTTGAGACTTCTTTCTCTGCAACCACCCGCTTTCATTCCTCTTTCTCTTTCCCTCTCTACTTTCCCGCAACAGTTTCTCCATCACCCTCCCTCTCCCCATTTCATCCTGCCCTCCTTTTACTCCTTTAAAATGTCGCAATTCGCCTCCTTTTCTTCTTTCTTCTTTCTGCTTTCTTGCTTTTCTCTTCTTTCTTGCTCCTCTTCAATCTTTTTTGCCGACCACTTGATGAGGCTCTGTTGTCTCTTTCATGCTGCACTCCAACGCTCACACCCCTCAGGTCGCACAGCTGTATGTAGGTCAGCCCCGCCTCTGCCTGTTTCTCGCCGGCTCCCTCCCCTCTGCCTGTTCAGACTGCCCTACTTTCAGCTGGATCCAGAGTACCACTGACATCACCCCCCCCCTTTTTTAAATTTCTGCTAGCTAGCATTGCAGCTGCTACTGACTGCACCACTTTTCCTTCTCACCATCATCCTCATCGTTCATAATCTCCCCCACCGTGACGAGCGGGAAGATAACCTTCTCAGTGGAGCTAAAAATAAACACTTCAGCGTGGGATCTGGCGATGAGGAGTGGGTCCTTGGGTTCACATTTGCATCCATGATGCTTCTCATCCACGACGGCTCTGTTGCTAGGGAGATTGTCACTAAAACGCCAGGACTGGCAAAGCAATGCCGAAACAACCCCCACCCACTCTTTTTGTAGTCAGTCCAGCCCTGCAATCTGTCTGTCACTCTCCATTTCTCCTGACTGTACGCTCAGTCCAGGCTTTGTGCATTTTTATTAGTGATCGTAGATTTTGGGGCTTGTGGTTACAGAACAAGGTTCACTTATTGACTCAGTACATTATCCTATATGTGACTAACATTTTTCAACCTTTGCGGTGATTCAACAGCAGAAATTCAGTTTGATGAAATCCTGATTTCCTTTTTCTTCAGGTTTCCTTTCCAAACATTAAAGTTTGATGGATGAAAAATCTTTCTTTACTCCATAAAAGATGCCAAGTTGCATCTAAGAAAGCGAGTGGATGGCAATGAGTTTCTGGACCCATCTTTGAATTTTTAAACGCATGTTATTAACAAATTTCTGCCTAATTTTGAATCCTAAGCATGGTTGGCAACTTTGCATGAGGCTTTACCTCTTCATAATCCAAAAAAGAAGAAAAAAAAAGAAGACAGGAAGTCTTTGGTGGCTCGTCTTGTCATATTGCTCAAGACACGGACTAGGATCTTATTCTCAGATTTTTCTTTGCAGGTTAAAATAATTTTCAGATACTGGCTCTTATTGTAGGAAATTTACATTTCTTAAAGAAGTGGAGATTTTCTGCTTTGCATCAGGCGACACTTACAGGACATCTCGACGCCGAGGTGATATTTTCCCTCCTTTTAGATACTGTGCCAGTAAGCAAACAAACAATGATGATTATGTTAATGTTGAATATGATTTTTTTTTAAAATATCGTTAACATCATACCAGCTTAATACAGATTATATGGGATTTAGAGCCCTTGGAAGTTCCCATATTAGGGCATTTGTACTTGATACTATGCAACACACCAGCATACACATATACAGTTCTTCAAATATCCTAAAAGTTGCCTTCAGTCAGGTCATTAGATATACACCTGAGTAATCTGCGCTGTTCCTTAAAGTTTATTTATATGACACCTATAATGTCTACTTATTTGGCACCATCATAGAGGTATTAATTCAAATATATGTATATGAAATATAAAAATGTTTAAAAAATATATAAAAGCTGTGAAAAAATAAGGATTAGGATGGCCAGAAAAAAAATTAGATTTTCAGAATAAAACCAATAAATTTGTTATAAGGGGTTATCAGTATGCTTTAATGTGTCAGCTTTTCAAAATGTTGATATTAGAATACTGGACAAAATGTATGGTAGTTTACTGCTTTACTATGTGTTACTGCCTAGCTCCCTATGCGCTTTAGCTACATAAATGTAACTGCATTATGTAGCCACATAAATTTAACTACAGCTGCAGTGCTGAGGAATTAATTCAGTGACTGACAGGAAAAAAATGCTAATCGTTCTCCCGGATTTCATGATTTTATGACTATAAACCGCTCGGTGCATCCTCCAAATGGAAACTAAAACCATTTCAAAGCGATTCAAACACGAAGCCGATCAGTTAATCATAAAATATTAGGCTGAAAACATGTTCAGAAGTCTGAACCACATGAAACCATTCAACCTTCGTGCTGTGCACAGCGTTGGTGGAGCTTCCTTCACATTAAATATGCTTCATGCATCAAAAACACTCTTGATGCTCCCAAACCATATCAAAACCTCTCCTGGTCTTCCTCTCTGCACTGTGTGCTTCATCTGTCTTGTCATCACTTTTTCAGCCGGCTGCTCGCCATCAGCTCTCCCTACTGCCCCTCCCACCTCTTTCTTCCTCCCGCATTCCTTCAGACTGCCCTTGTCTCTGTGTCTTTCCTTTGTTGCACACTTCCTCTTCTCGTCCTGCAATTATACCATTATTTTCTTTCTTCATTCAGAGTAACCCCAATTTTGACTCCATTACCAAGAATCTGATTAACCTGAAAAGTTGTTGATAATTGAAAAGAGGTTGTTCAACATTTATTTCCACTGTTGTCCAAAATTCTGACAGGTGTTACTAACCATCCGGATAAAAAAAATAAAAAATAGTGCATGATAGTAATATTATTACTGTATTATTACATGTATTCACCGCTCTTTATTTGCAAGGTCAGAAGTGACAAATTATTATTATTATTAGTGCTACAATAGATACTGTATATACCATCTTTAAGTTGAGAAACAAAGATGCTATTTAGAAAACAATGATATATTACAAATATTCAGAGTTATATTTTGTTGTGAAATTTAAGGACTGGATTTAAAAGCTCCATATTTGTATTCTTGGACTCGATAGTGTTGCTTTGCATGATTCACAATTCAAAACAATCCTTATTTGTCTTCTACTGGGCCTTTGTGCAGCCCCTTAGTATGAAACGAGTGGTTTTAGCTCCATATGAAGTAAAACTTCTCTCTTTGACATCAGACAGAGCAGTTCATGGTTGATTCGGTGACTGGCTGCAAAACAAGCCCAATTAGAATCACCAACCAAAATACCCCTGCGTGCCATCATTATAGTTATGTCGTTGCTATACTTTACTTTAAAGATTCAGAGTCATTCTTTTCTGAAAACTTAACTGTGAGATGTGAAACATATTTGTGTAAAATAATACATGCATTCAGGGCCCAACAGCAGCCACCACAGCCCAGTCTCTCTGTGCCCGTGTCACGGCCCCATGCTACCTTTTACTCCACCTGCTTTTCTTCTTTCATGTTTCCAAATATCTAATTTAAATTTCTGCAACGATGCAACCTTCTTAATTAAAAGGTAACTTCGGGATTGAATTAAGTCCTTATACAAAAATATAAATTCTTTCTCAAGTAAAATCGAGTTTGAGCTGTTTAAGCGCCCTCAAACTAATTGGAGATCTAGGGTCCCTCAGAGGGTCTTAGCCCTATCATAACACCTGGCAAATCTTTGTCATACTGATTGAAATTCTGTTCAGTATTTTAAGTTTTGCCTCCTGTTGATCTACAGATTTCATAGTCTAAATATTAACCACAATCCTGCTGTGGCCATAAACTCTAGACTACTTTTCCTCTCTAATTATTATCCATCTGTGACTTCGTCGCTTGCTGAGAGCTGCTGGTCCGAGGGCCTCGCAAGCTCAGACCTTTTAGATCTTCCCTCTCCCAAACTTATTCTCCCTTCTGCTCTCTCTGCATCCACCACTCTGTGTCTGCCATTCTCTAAACTTCACACAAAACACAAGCTGGGGTGGCACTTTGGCCCACAGGCAGCGCCAGCCAAGAAACTGTTTTCAGCTTGAGTCATTGATGGCGGGTGTAATGTACCGCAGCTGAGACTCAGCGACTGCCTGATAGCTGATAATAAATCTGCTGCATCATATAGCCCAAATGCCTCAGTTTTTATTTATTTATTTTTTTTGATTGATCTTTTAAAGTTCAACAAATGAAGTAACCAAACGATGACACACGACAGAGGGGGTCTCATTTCTTCCTCAGACTTTCCTTACGTGGTGGACTAAAAATATCTTATGTCTTCTTCTCCGAGAAGCTCTTTAGCGTTACCAATGCTATATCTAATGAGCAGAGGCTGGCAGTGTTGCCAGACAGACGGAAGCTAGACTAAACAACTAGATACTTTCTTTTGAAGCTGGAGGAAGATTCATTATTTAATAAAAATGGGAAGATAAAGAACTTCCAGTTTTTGAAGTGAAAGGAAGGTTTTGAGGTTTTGGATTATTCAGTATCAATGCTGAAGTGTTGCAAGGGCAAAAAAGTTCAAGTTTAAAGTGGCCAACAGAACCAGGCTGTTGGGAATTTTTATCACTTATATCATTTATTAGTACTTATATCAGTCACACACGCTGGATTAATGCACACTGTCTACTCTAGATTAGCAGGATAAAACTGAGACCTGTTATATCCGCTCTCATTTATATTTAGGCCCTCACTTTTATCTAATGATCACTTTTGGTTCACATGACACCGTGTCTTCCTTATGATATAATTCAAGTTGCTTTTTGACTATGTGCCCTTGAAATTTGGTTTTGCAGACCCACCTGTGTTTGTGTAATGTGAATCAGTGGGAGTATAAAATTCGATCTAATTAGAAAAAAAGACTGTCCAAAGGAGTTTTTATCTCAGAAGTCTTAAAAAAGTCTTCCTAAGGAGTGTTTAGATCAGTAGTGTTAGTTGTGTTAGTTATCTCAACAGCTGTGAAGCGCCCCGGCGAACTGTGACCTTGAGTTTGTGTAAAAAGGAGCTGGTTAGTGGAGCCCATAGTGTGTTGGTCGGCGATCGGGTTTCAGGAGATGACACTTTATGCAAATGGTGAGGGGTCAAAGGCCAGTGGGTAGTTCCCATCCTCAGGTTATAAAAATAATGCGCCTGCTCTTTGTCGGGCTACCTTTGTTCTTACTCTGCTCTTCCTGTCCCTGCATCTTTCTGTCTCTGTTTCTCCCTTTCCTTTCCTTTCCTTTCCTTTCCTTTCCTTTCCTTTCCTTTCCTTTCCTTTCCTTTCCTTTCCTTCTTTCTTCTCTCTCCCTCTTTGTGTGTGTGTATTCTAGTCTTAGTTCTGTACTGTCACTGTTCTGGTTTTTGTCGAAGTTTTGTGTAACCACTATGTCTAATAAACAGCCTGCATTGGAGCCTGCTCATCCCAGTGATTTTCTGGAAACTCTGGTTTCAACAAGGTCAGCTTAGCATAAAGACTGGGCACAGGACAAGAAAACAACTTGGTTGTGTCCTTTTGAAGCAAAAAATGACACCAAATGTACATGTAATGTAATAATTTTACTTTTAGAAAATTACTTATGCTAACTTAAAGTAATCAATTGCTGCTACCCAATCAAAGATGATGATTTGAATGTTCATTCAAGACATCCTGTTATTGTTGAGTTATTGTTGAGTTGAGGAATCAACACTACAACATGTCTACTATATATATATATATATATATATATATATATATATATATATATATATATATATATATATATATATATATATACATATATATATATATATATATATATATATATATATATATATATATATATATAGAAGTGTCCTTTTCAGACTTTTGCCATCTCCTCACCTGCGCTTACGCAACTTCTTATTCTCAGTCTTGAGGACATGGAGCTTCTTGGCAAAGCACACGATGATCATGAAGAGCAGCAGGACCACCAGAGCCGAGGCGCCCACAGCCAGACACATCACCTGGAACTCAGTGACCACCGACTCACAGCGGGCACCCTTGTGCCAGATGTAATCTTGGACATTACACCTGAGACAGAGAAAGAGGGTTGAGAGGACAGGTTGAGAGAGAAATGGAGTCAAGTGGAATTAAATATAGAGAGAAAAATGAGGGACGAAGGAAGGAAACAGAGCAGAACATAAAAAGAGGAAAGTTTTGGGAAATAAAAGAGGGATGATGAGCATAGAAGGGTTTGAATTAAAATGAGAAGCGAGCAGAAAGGGAAGAAAAAAGAGATCAGCGAGTTAAAATCATTTTGTGTGCCTGCCAGCATCACTTTTTATCCAGTTATAAGTCAAACATTTGGCTTTTAAGAAATATTTAATGAACGTACATGCTTTGAATGCCTCCACGCTCAAAGTCTCTTTATAAACGTTCAGGATTTCCTCTCTGCTTCTGATTATCTTTAATCAGAAGCAGAGAGGAAATGTGGGAATTCAAAAAAACTCCTTACATGCTGCCAAAAGTCCTTCAAAAATTCCACAACATGATGCGTGCTACATAAACCTTTAGCGTGAAGCCATCTACCGAAGGAGCGTTTGTCGCCGGCAGGTTGTGAACAGCTCTTTACTGAAAAAAAAATATAAAGTCATCACTACGTGCGTCTGAAAATAGAAAGTGAAAAAGGAAAAACAGCCTGAGGTGATTTTTTTTTTATAAAATGCACTCACTGTCACGCAGAAACACACACGTACACAGTCAGAAAAGATATCAGAGTTTATAACATCTAAACACAATACATATGGGCAACCACGTGTGAATGTATATCACGTGCACGTATGTGGACACACACACAGAAAACACACACAGCTGCCATCCAAGTCCCACACTCCCTTCATAGCCATTTGGCAGAGTACGGTGTCTGCCCGGGGACATAAACGACAGGGGCAGATGGCTTTGTCTACAGACTGCACGGCGTGTAAAATGGCCAGACTATTTCACCACCTAATGAGGACTGTGATGCTGCAGAGAGACACTACCTCACTGCCACTCCTGCAAAAATTCTGCATTGCACAGAACTAAAGAACAATTAACAACAATTCAGCTAAGGGTTATTGTTTTGTTTTAAAGATATTATTATCTTCACTCTGCTGGGTGACCTCTAGATTAATTTTGCTCATTTGTTTTCCTGCCAATAGTTAAATGTGGAGATCAATATGACTAATGTCTGTGTATAATGCACAGAGTTAGAAGCATGATGCATTTTGCTTAGTGGAACTACCCCGGCTTTGTGAATTTTAAAAACACGTCTAAACTCACAGCTTATGCGAAAAAATTCCACCCCTCAAAAATGGCATTTATCATCCAAAAACAGCCATTGTCTGAACGCAGACGCAGCAAACACTGTTTAAATTGTCTGATGTGTGAATTATTGTCGTGCAGTCCTTACGCTGGCTCCCTAAGTAATGGTACATATGTTGAGTAGGTGTATTTCTGATATTTGGACAGAGAAGGACTAGATTAAATGTTTCCAGTTATGCTAAGCTGAGATAATTGCATCACTGACTTGGGTAGACATGAGATTTGCATACATTTTTTTTAAAAATCCAAATAATCTTCCAGGAAATCTAGATTAAGAAAAAGCCATGCTGTGACCTTAATTATTATTCTCTCTGTGGCATTCATTTTTGGAAATCAGGGTGAACTACAAGGCACATTAGCATGATTGTTAACTTCTGAAGATGTGTTTTAGGACTTTCAAACTAATATAATTAGAACTGTTTTTCACATACGCACCTTCTCTGATGTGGCAGAAGCACATATTTCAAAACAGATTTCAATGTTGTGTTTAAGAATCTACAGATATACACAAATGGAGGCGTGTTAAAGTAATTAAAGGTGCTGGTGGTGTACAGGCCCTCTGACGGAGCTCCCTACATGCTAAGCAGGGTTCTTTCACTGGCTGACTTCCTGTATCCTACCTGAATCCTTGATGCTTTTATTTTGCCAGCTGAAGGAAATGCTGGCAACATGCCAGGAGACATTTGGAGTTTGTGCGTGAGAAAGAGGAGCGATGAAGCTCGATATCGCTTTTTTTTTTTTTTTTGTAGACTTCACTGCATTCAATCTCAGAGTGTTTCTGCATTCATACAAATAAGAGGTTTATGTAAGATGGATAGAGGGAGGGTGTAGGTGGGGGAGGAAGGGATGGATGCATAAAGGAGGAAGGCAAGCAAAGATGTGCTAGTCACCATGGCAACCCAACTGAGCGGCAAACAGAGCAGACGTGAGGCTGACATGCCATCAGACACATGCGTCTGTGCTGAGTGGTCCAGAGGGACACCATTCTGTGTTAGTGGCCAGTTCCACATTTATTTTCTCCTGCCCCCCCTCCCCTTTTACTTTTGCTGCTTCTCTTCTTAAAGATTTCTTTTCTTGTTCAGTGGCTCTCTGTCCCTCCACCCCATCCACCCACGACCCACCCCAGCTCTCTTGTCTCTCCTTCCTTCTCCTCCTCCTCCCTTCTGCACTTTGTCAAGCCCCTCCAGCTGAATTATGTCTGTCTTTTCAGTTTGTGCAACTGTATTTTTTTTTTTACTGTTTTTTTTTTTTTGACACAGGAGTCCAAGCTGAATATCATGATCTTGTCTAATTGTAAAGGAATGAGCAAACCAAAGCCAGCAATGACCTTGACTGTAACGAATGTTATTCTTGTAAGCCCTAAAACTTAATCAATCTTTAAAAAACAAAAAATGAAAGAGAGCAGAATTTACAGCACAGCTTGTCTGCAAGTCTGTAACTAGGCTAAATTCATTAGGATACTCAAAGGCTAAAAATTACTGCTAAGATATTTTAAGAAGGTTCCATTCCAATGACATTAGCATCTTTGTGTAGTGTGTTACTATGCTAACGCTTGTTGTTATGAACTCACGCTCCTGCCAACACATTCTCATCATAGCCCATCAAATACTGAGGATTTGTCAGAAGCTGCTAGCACAAGGATACACACAAGGTGTCCTTTGGCATTGGTGCATTAACGCACCAGTTGTGCTGATATTGAACAACTACATGGTTATGTATGAAAGACGGACACTTCACCCAGGAGACGCCCAGGAGACATCCTAGTTAGATGCCCAAAACCACCTCTACTGGCTTCTGCCGATGTGGAGGAGTAGTGGCTCTACTCTGAGCCCCTCTCAGATGACTGCTCTCTTCGCCCTATATCAAACGGAAAGGCCAGCCACCATTCAGAGAACGCTCATTTCCACCACTTGTAACCTTGTAATCTTGTTCTTTTGGTCACTAACCAAAGCTTGTGACCATAGGTGAGGGATGTAGATTGGCCAGTAAATCAAAAGCTTTGCTTTTACACTCAGGTCTCTTCACCATGACAGACCGGTGCAGCATTCGCATCACTGCAGCCGTGGCCCCAGTCAATCTGTCAATCTCCTGCTCCCCTCTTCAATCACTTATGAACACAAACAAGAACATGTGATACTTGAACCTATCCCTGACCCAGAGTGGGCACTCCACCCTTTTCTGGCTGAAAACCATGGCCTCAGCCTTGGAGATGCTGATTCTCACACCTGTCCCTTCACACAGCCTATGACCTGATGAAGCCAACAGGACCACATCAAAGCAGAGATGAGATTCTGAGATTACCAAGGTAGAGGCTTCACCCCCAGTGATGGGCAAGTCATCCCCAGCCTCTGCTTCTTCTACAGAGGATGTGTCTTTGAGGTATTCCTTCCACTGCTCAACTATATCCTCATTCAACAGCTCCCCACCTGCACTATGCATGTGTGAGTAGACCACTACTTTCCCCTCCCGAACTGCCTGATTCTTTGCAAGAATCGCTTCCAGTCAGTCCAAAAGTCTTGTTCTGTGGCCTCACTGAATTCCTCCAAAAACCAAAAGTTTTGCTTCAGCAAACCACCCGAGCCGCATTCTGCTAGGCTTTCCATCAGCTGCCTCCGAACTCCCACAGGCTAACCAAGACTACTTCTTCATCTTGATGGCTCCCTTCACCGCCAGTGTCCACCATCTGGTTGGTGGATTACCACCACAATAGGCACCAACTATCTAATGATAGCCAGGGATCAGTCCACCAGGGCCTCTACCCTTGGCCTCTGACAGACATACACTGCACCTGACCCCTATATGATAACCCTATCCTGGGCAGGTTAAACCGTTCCCAAAAGCTCCTAAACAACATATACCCTGGGTTCCATGGGACACACAAACACCAAAAAATTATCTTACATCTCCTTTGTAAAGTAGGACATGATTTATTCTGACAGAGGAAGGTCTTTGCCACTCATGTCAATATGATTCAAAATGATTCAAAATGCTGCAGCTAGAGTACTGACAGGGACTAGAAAGAGAGAGCAGATTTCTCCCATTTTGGCTTCTCTTCATTGGCTCCCTGTTAAATCTAGAATAGAATTTAAAATCCTTCTCCTCACATACAAGGTCATGAATAATCAGGCCCCATCTTATCTTAAAGACCTTATAGTACCATATCACCCCAATAGAGGACTTTGCTCTCAGACTGCTGGCTTACTTGTGGTTCCTAGGATACTTCAGAGTAGAATGGGAGGCAGAGCCTTCAGCTTTCAGGCCCCTCGTCTGTGGAATCAGCTCCCAGCTTGGATTCGGGAGACAGACACCCTCTCTATTTTTAAGATTAGTCTTAAAACTTTCCTTTATGATCAAGCTTATAGTTAGGGCTGGATCAGGTGACCCTGAACCATCCCTTAGTTATGCTGCTATAGGCCTAGGCTGCTGGGGACGTTTCCATAATGCATTGATTCTTTTTATTCACCTGTTTTACTCTGTTTATACTTCACTCAGTATTTAATCATTAGGTATTATTAATCTCTTTCTCTCTTCCACAGCATGTCTTTTGTCATGTCTCTCTCCCTTCAGCGCCAACTGTTCACAGCAGATGACTGCCCCTCCCTGAGCCTGGTTCTGCCGGAGGTTTCTTCCTGTTAAAAGGGAGTTTTCCTTCGCACTGTCGCCAAATGCTTGCTCAGAGAGGGTCGTTTTGACTGTTGGGTTTTCAATGTATTATTGAAGGGTTTGTTGTAATTTGGCACTATACAAATAAAATTGAATTGAATTGAATATAGAACATGAAATCCAGCAGTCATTTGATGTAATTTTTGTTATTGCCGGGCTATCTACCATAAAAAGACTTCCCCTCTCTGATTTTGTATTTTCAACATTTACAGTTGAAATGTTTAGGTTCCTGATATCCATGCCATGAAGACTGCAAAGCATCACCTGAGTGATAAGTAAGTAAATTAAGTATTAAATAAAAATGTTTTTAAGGTTTGATTTCACTTGGGATCAATTAGTGTGTAATTGAGGGCCACACAAGGTAAAAAAAAAAAAAAAAACTATCAAGAGCTGAACTAACAGCTACCTCCGCTGTTTTTGTGGGATTTGTTAAAAGTAAGAATGACTCTAGCTTCCTCCATTAAGATTGTTGGAACACAGCTTAACAAGCTGACGCAGGAGGAAATAGCTCTTGGCTGAATTTTGAAGACAATCTTTAGGATTGGATTTCCTCCTCCAAAAGTCTCATGTCCTCAGCATCTGCAAAGAGCAGAAATCAAATTGGAAAAGACTCCTCATCAGGGACAAAAAAACTTTCACTGTCAAATCTCCTTCAAAAGCACCCGACTCCGCTCTGGCTGAGATATGACAGCCAGCCTCCCTCATTCCCAATCCTTCCTCCTATAAAACTTCCCACACAGCCCACAGCCCTTCCCATTGTCTCCCACAGCAGAGTTTTTTTTTCTCCCTAACCCATCATTATCTCCCTCGCTGCGGCTCACCACGGCCGCATTTAAAGTGACGTTGTAGCCTGGGAGGAATAAAGAAGAATTAGACTTGGGGCAGCCTGAGCCACATTACAAAGAGCTAACAAATCCTCTCAATATTTACCTGATTAGTTTGGCCCGCTGGGCCGAGTGAGGCAAGCAGAAAAAGAAAAAGAGCCTTTATTTAACTCGCAGAGGATGACAATAGCGCCGAATGGTTAATAGGACCTCCTGCCAGCTTTAATGAAGAGTAATGGAGGGTGGAGGAGATGAGGGGGTAGTGAGAAGTATGCAAGAGCAATTCAAGATTGATAGATTGGTCAAATAAGAGCATCCACTAGTATATACTCAGATCTTGGACACAGTGGCATAAAGCACCTAAACAATATGGTCTAACTTGGTTACCTCACAACCAGATGGATCCAGTGAAGACCTGTGATGAACGTATTCAATTTTTAGCATTGTGAATCTTGTGCTTTCCCCCCATTTTTATTGTTTAATACCCACTTATATGGAAGGTGATTGTTTTGCAGTGTGGGGAGAGAGCAACCAAAGGGGAGATGTGTATTTTATCGGGGTCTTTGGAAGGTTAGGGAGAAACAACCAAACAAGTCTTATCTAAAAGAGCTGAATCTGGAATAACGAGAGAGCAAAGCTCAACGTTTCCTGTATATTTTAGTACAAGTCCCAGATTTGCATGAAAACACTGCTGTTTTTAAGCATTGTTTTCCTTGAAGCAAAACATATTTTCTGATGCAACAACGCCGGAGTGAGAAGGAAGGGAAAACTGAGTCACCCAGAAAGAGGTGAATCTGAGGATTAAAGGCCAACAGAGGACAGGAGAGGGTACAGCATGCTGCCTCTGAAAACTATAAAACACAAACTTGGATACTTAAGCAAACATTCTCATTTTCCGAAGGGCTTTGGGTGGGGCCAGGCAGAGGGCAGGATTAGAAAACTGGAGCTGGTTCTAAAATGCTGTCAGAAAGGCAGAGGAAACACTTTGGATGCAGAGTTTAATGTAATCAGATCTGAAATTCAGTGAAGAATTCAGAGTAAAATGATTTCTTTGTTTTACCAGAGGAAAATATGTCTGAACGGGCTAGAATGATGTAGAATCACCAGTGCACTGGAAGAGTTTACTCTCCATGGACAGGACTGTGCAAAGGTTTCACACAGGTAAACAGACACACATCAATCCGATCAATAATTGTTGTGACGATCCTTTGATTTTAAAATAGCAGCAGTTCTCAGGTACTTGACTAATAGGCTGTATATTGGAGAACTTGCCACAGCTCCGAGGCTGTCTCTTCATGTAATCTCATTCTGCTGATGTCTGAAGACAGGTGTTTGAGGATAGCTGTCATGCTGTAGCGTGAAGCCTCCCCGATTGTATTGAATGATAATAATAGTGAAATGCTCCAGTTCAGATATGTGCCAAGCAGAAACTCCAAATAAATATATTTCTTCGGGCTGAGAAGAGAACACCGCTGACCTCATAGAAATCTTGCAATAAAGGGTTATAAAGTGGCACAGATGAGTCTTTATTTCATTTAGATTGTTAATGATTGTTGTGTGGTGACTAAACTGTGGTAATAAAACCTTTATCGAGGTAGGTAATAGTTTCTTACTTTCCTGCCATTGTCCCACAAACCGAGCACCATCTCTACAATCTGGCAGGTCTGCACTGTTAAACTGGATGTTTATGGAAAATCTTAAATGCTTTTATATGTTCTGCTCCCTCGCCATCTGAGCACCCGTTAATGATTAATAAACAGACCTATTTATGTAATAGAATAGCTTATTTAGCTGAAAGTTTCACGGTTTCAATAAATTGTTATGAATTTTTTTGTACAACACCATACAGCTGCAAAACTTTATCATTCAAAGCTTGCCGGCTTTCCTGCTGTTGATTAAGCACATGAGACACATGCTCATTGGACAGGAGGGAAAAAACAACAGGAGCTCTCTGCAGTAACACGCTCATGTCCAAAGGACTGGGCAGCTCAACAACTGACACTAAAGACTCTGATTGTAAAGCCCATGCCACCTCAGTTTACAAACAGGCATTTTTGTATTATTTTGGGTCAGATATTTTTTCTCTTTCATCATCCATCCTCCTAGATTTCCCTGAGGCATCACGTCCTCTGCAGTACATTCAAAACCAACCAGCTTAAATTAAACATCACGACATCAGCTTGCATTATGCAGATGAAACCATTATAATCTCATTATCAGCCACAGGGGATTAAAAACTGGACCATTCGATCATCCAGAAAAGGTAAATCTCAAATATCATAACACAATGAATATTTCACTTTTGGTAATTAAAAAATCTGATGAATTCATAGCTTAAAAACAGTGTTTAGATACTTAGAGACACTGTATTGGATGACGTTCCATTTTTAGGGTAAAGCTAGGCAGGCGCACATGTATTGGTACGTATGCTTGCCCGCCGGGAACATCTACAAAGCAAAATCTAAACCTCTAATTAAGCACATTTGTGCTTGCTTGTCACATTTACATATAATGTTCTGCAGAGTTGTTTGTCTCTAAGTGCTATTATAAATAAACTGAGGCTGGTTAACACTGCAAATGACTCGTTCAGCATGGATCTGCAGATATGAACCAAAACCTATTTACATACCCCCCCCCCGTTTCCCTGGAGAGCACCCACGCATCACTATAAACTGAAAACCAATTACAGGTTTGTAGATGTGGCCAGTGTTGCACTAACTGTAAGAATTACAGTTTGGGGGGGGGGCACTGAAAGCTCCTCTGTTTGTGACCCTGAAAGGAATACAATAAATCAGATCAAAAGATGCTCTCGGTTCCCCAAAGAGGCCGACAAATGGATTTATCTTAATGCAAATAAATAATGAAATGAAACAGACGACAAAATCCACTTACAGCCACTAAAAGATTTCCATGAAGGTTTGCAGACAGAAGAGTCAGGATCCTGCAGCATTTATTCCTGCTAAACTGCCACAAAACCTTTTGACAATTTCAGTGCAGTTTGTGTTATTTGTGGATCTGAGAAGAAAAAAAAAGATGGCGCGCTACCATATCAGCTGTGCTGCATTAATTACTGTGGCGCCAAGACTCTGAGGTGAACCTAATTTGTTGGGATGTACAAAAAGGTGCAAATTGAATTCATTACGCAGTTATTTCAGATGCTAACGCTCTAACTGGATTTTCTCAGATATTTATTTTTATTTTATTGGTTTATATGATTGCAGATAGGCTTGATTTTAATGGGTTTTTGCTAAGTGCATTTTTGCTACTTTGCACTGAACTGAATTTTGTCATTTGCACTAAAGTGTAATTATATTCTTGGATCATCACTTCCTTGTGAGTATGATTTCATATTTAGATCTTTTTAACTTCAAAGGGTTAAATAAAAATCCTTTGCAATAGCAGATTTGGAATGTAATCAGCTCTGTGAGGATCTGGTTGTATTATGTGGAAAGGGCAAAATGATCACAGAACACCATTAATTTTGCTAATTGATAGGTGCAGAAGAGATTATTTACTCTCCGCAACTCCTTCAAAATAAGAGCACGCAGAAAATAAAAAAGACAGACTCTGAAATGCTTCAACGGTGCATCATACATCATGATTAATAAAACCTGCAGTGGATTTGCACCACCCCGGTGCAGTGTTTGTGTGTGTGTGTGTGCATTTCTGTGCACGCACAAGCTAATAATCAAAACGTAGTTAACCTGCAGCTACATGAACCCAGCCAAAAACAAATTTGTGAATATGTATGTGTGTGTAGCCAGCGACTGATTATGTCAGACAAGATTTCTGGCAAAAACAAACTGTCGGTTGATGTGTGCGTGTGCGTGTCTTTTTCCCCAGCCTTCTTGGCAGCTGTAAATCTCCTGTGTGTTTGACCGCTGGCCCGCTGCTTCCATGACCCCCACGCTCTGCGACTCTGAGGTGATTCCTAATACACCCATAATCCAGTGTGTGAGAGCATGCGCGGGTTTTATTTGTGTGTGTTTTTGTACATCCAAATGGGAACTGTGTGCGCTTTCATGATCTGATCGTGAAATCTAAAATGAATACAAACTGCTGTTGGTGCTCAAAGCTTCACTTAATTAAATCAAGCTGCAAGACACACACGCACACAGACCCACACACACATCAGTAAATTCGACCTGGCTCGCTCGAGTCATTTCCATACTGGCAAACATTATAAGGTTCTGACTCATTCTCTCACTCAGTTTCCCCTCAGCCTCCTCTCTTTTCTCTGTCCACTTCTCTCTTTGTTTTGGTCTCCCTTTCACTTCCTGCTGATAGTTTCTTACACTCTTTCCTCCTGGTGACTCTTTTGATTTCCTTTTTAAGTCACTGTCTTTCTCTTTCCACCTATCTGCGTTCTCTGCCACAAACAGCACATAAACACCCTCTCCTTGTCCCCCTTTCCCTGATGCATACCCTTGCTCTCCTCTCTCTCAGTTTTCTCATCTGTTTCTCAGAATGTGGCCCTCTCAGTCCTGCAGTTCCACAGGAGAACGTGATTTATGGCAATAATTCTGTCAGGTCCCATCAGGCAGCAGGACAAGGGGAGCCAGCACCGGAGATGCCTCAGATAGCTTAAAAAAATAGAATATCGCATTGCAGTGTGTTTGTAATGACTGAGGTTTAAAGTTAAAATCTCACAAAATGAAAGCAGTCATGAATGTGTGTGCCTAAACCCAAGATCACATCCAGATCTGATTTGCTTTAACTGAATAAATTTGACCAAGCAAACATGCGAATTCAGCTTAAAAAGAAAGTGACAGACCCTCATGTGGTGTTGTGCCTCAGCTTGCTAATGACAGACTCAGTGAGTGTGTCTGAGATAGCTCTCCAACTGAGCTGAAACTTCTCAGGAACTCCGCTTTTCTGGTCCTCCATCTGCTGTCATTTTTTGTTGTTGTTGCTGAAACATCTCCAATCTTCAACATTTAAGGCTTAAAATACGTCTTTACATCCTCACACACACACACACACCTTGAATCTGAAGTACAAATGTACAGCATGAAAACAGGGTTCCTCTAAGCAGCAAAGGCTAGTCTCGATCAAATTGGTTCCTGTACGTCCTAGTCGTGGTACTTCACTGAAGATCTGTCATGACTCCTGTCTTCATTTTCTCTCTCTCTCTCTCTTTGACTGGTTAACCACACTTTTTGTTTTCAGGGCCAGGACTCAGTCCAGCTCCTGCCTGTCAAGTTACTCACCTGTTTTCTATCATTGATCCCTTATTAAGAAGAGGGAAGACTCTCAGTCTGCGCTGGATTGTACACTACAACAAGTTAGGGCCATGCTCCCCTACTGCAAACCTTTCGCTCAAGTGGTTTTCTGCTTTTGACTTACTGTTCCTCCTCCTCTGCAGCAATACGTAACTGAGTCAAGCTAACCAAAACAAA
>JAMQGT020010261.1:0-11814 GCA_024447675.2 Pterophyllum scalare | reverse complement strand
ACGTGTTATGTACTTCGTTCAGTTACGTATTGCTAGTGGAAGAAATATTTGTATCTATTGTTTTAAAAGTGGAAGTCGAGTTAAAAATGAAATGCAAGAGTGTGTGTGGGGAAAAATAAATAAATAAAAGTACTGCATTCAGTATCTTAAGCAGGGTAGCATCAAGGCTTACTTAAATTACAGAAGTAAGAGAAAAGCATCCTAATTTACAAACATCAGTTTTAGAACACTGCTCAAAAAAATCAAAGGAACACTTTTAAATCAGAGTTTAGCATCAAGTCAGTAATATGGGATATTGATCTGGTCAGTTAAGTAGCAGAGGGGGGTGTTAATCAGTTTCAGCTGTCCAACTCCTCCAGGATGGCACATCAGTATGGGCCTTTGCCAGAAACCATGCCATGCCATCAGAAACAGACTTCATGAGGTTGGCCCGAGGACCCGACGTCCATAGAATACCAGAATTGGCAGGTCCACCACTGGAGCCCTGTGCTTTTCATAGATGAGAGCAGGTTCACCCTGAGCACATGTGACAGACGTGAAAGGATCTGGAGAAGCCGTGGAGAATGTTATGCTGCCTGTAGCATTGTTTAGTATGACGGGTTTGGTGCTGGGTCAGTGACGGTCTGGAGAAGCATATCCATGGAGGGACGCACAGACCTCTACAGGCTCGGCAACAGCAGCCTGACTGCTATTATGAAATCCTTGGAACCATTGTCAGACCCTACGCTGGTGCAGTGGGTCCTGGGTTCCTCCTGGTGCACAACAATTCACGGTCTCATGTGGAGAGAGTATATAGACAGTTTCTTAAGCATGAAGGAATTGATACCATTGACTGGTCCCCATGCTCATCTGACCTAAATCCAGTAGAGCACCTCTGGGACATCATGTTTCTGTCCATCCAACACTACCAGGTTGCACCTCAGACTGTCCGGGAGCTCAGTGATGTCCTGGTCCAGATCTAGGAGCAGATCCCCCAGGACATCATCGGTTGTCTCATTAGGAGCATTCCCCGATGTTGTCAGGCATCAATACAAGCACGTGGGGGCCATACAAACGGAGTACCATTTTGAGTTTCTGCAATGAAATTTCAGCATAATAGACCAGCCTGCTGCGTCATTTTTTCACTTTGATTTTCGGCCCTCTGTAGGTTGATAATTTTCATTTCCATCAAATGATTCTTTCATTGCTCACACATTACCCATTCCATATCAGTAGATATCCAGCATGATTTTTTCCCCCATTGAGATCTCGTGTTTTCAAACTGTTCCTTTTTTTTTTTTTTGTGCATTGAATTAGTAGATAAGTATTTATATATGAGTATATGTAAGATGTTGCAGCTGGAGTTATTTTATATGCTACAAGGGATGCTTAATCTATAAAAATATTGCTTAATTGATTTATGTTAATAGTCAAAATTATCAAGTGGTCGGGTGTCATGATGGGTGTCAATTCAAATTTGATATTGGTACCCAGTAAAATACTCAATAGAATTTTCAATACCACATAAAAAACTGACAAAAATTAAGAGGCATTTGTTTACTAAAGAGTAGAACAATACAAGCAATCACATTATAAAGTGTGTGTGTGTGTGTGTGTTACACCAAATCTAAGGTTTATGCCACAACTAAATAAACAGTGGTTTATTTAGTATCTAGTTTATTTGGTATGGACCAAAATCACGTGTATATTCCTATAATGATTAATCCACTAGTTTGCAAGCTCTTTAATTGAATTATATTTTTAATACTAAAATATAGTTATGCATGAATTTTCAAATTTACTGTTATATAAAAAAAAACAAGCTGAAAAAAATAGCAAAGTCACAAGCTGTAATTAGTGTACATGCTGGTGACAATAAACTGAGAATGATGGGAACTGAGAGTATGGATGCAAATGGATGGCAGCATTGATATCCTGCCTCTTGTGAATACAGCTTATGTGCATCAGCAGTCACATCTGCAGACTCTGAATACAGCTAGATTTTAGTTGAAAGGCGTAGCTGAATGTCGGGCTTTTCCGCTGTTTAGGTCCCTTGTTTCAGCCTAATAAAGAATCAGGACCTATTTTACAAGGGCCTGGTTGTTTATTATGTGGTTTGACACATGGTAGCTTTCAGGAGGAGAGAAATTATATGTAACACTTTATTAAATACACTGTATAAAAGTTAATGCACTGAAGCCTTTCAAGCTTTTTCTAATGCCTTGTTTATGACATGAAATATTAAACATTTAAAGTTTGCAATTTCAAAATGTCATATTTTAACCCTAATGCTTTTTAATTTTAACAATCTCCAGCATATGCTCTACATATACATTTCAAAAAAATCCATTTGTAATTAGGTTCTTGTGCTAGAATTCCCTTTTTGTTCTCCATTTACAGTGGCTTCTGCATTGGCTTCATCCTGTACCACCAATGAAACCAACCGCAGAGGTGAAAGCAATCATCTGAAAAGCACTCAGTGAGGCCAGAAACTTGATCATGTTTCAGCTCGGACACATTCATTACAAATGCAGCATAAGTCTTCATTAATGAGCTGGAAAAATGGCAAGTAATCAAATCTCTGCAACATATGGAAAGAGGAGCTAAGGTAGGACGGTTAAGATGAGTACAGGACAAGAGGAGGATGGTTTTGTGGGGGGGGGGGCTGATTTAAGGCCTTGAAGCTTCTTCTTTGTATAAAATATAACCTCAAATTAGCACAGTGTAATTCCTTTTAATGCATTAGAGATGTGTGCCACTGGACAAGCAACAATAGGCCTGTTGAATAACTTTTAGAATCCCTGGAGCAGTGCTCCTAGCATTTATTGAATACAGTGCACTTATCCAGATGATTCCCTTTGTCCTACTCTTTTGTATGAGTGTGATATTTAGAGCAGTACAGCCTAAAAATCTAAATCCACTGTCAACACAAGAATGCCACAACTTTATCAAATGTAGCCAATAGAGCAGTATCTAATTTAAGTCCAATTGTTCTGTGAAGAGAGCTAATCAGTGACAGGTTTTAATACTCTGTTAACAGAGCAACATTAAGTTCTGTGTGCTTGAAATTGCGAGCTGATGATTTTTTTTTTTTTGTCCTTGAGATTTTTTTTTTTTTTTTACAATTGTGTTGTGTGTAATGTAATAACACTTATTAAAACACTTATTAAAAGTTAGTTGTGCGATATATCGGATTCTGTGCTGGTCCACTGCAGCCTAATGTCCAGCTCTTCATAAATCTAACTACACGTTGTCCAAAGTGCAACAAATGTGCAACCTGCTTCGCTTTGTTGCCATGTGCCATGTAAAGGAACATGAAAATCTGTTTAAACACTGTGTATTGATTTGCAGAAGGATATTTCTTCTGTGAGTCACAGTGTAATGAGTAATGGGCTGTAATTGCGTCTAGCTTCCTGATAATGCTAACACAGTAGCCAGTGTTCTGCCTGTTTAGCCAGCTGGCATTTCCTCATTTTCACTAATGTCATTGGTTCTCCAGTTTGTCGTTCAGTTGATGTAAGCTTTCATTTGCATTTATTTATTTATTGTAAAAAACACTTTCTGTCCAGTTACTTGGATCACTTTGAGATTTTTTGGGGGAGGTAAGTATAATGGGTTTGCTAAGACCTCAGTGACACATGCCTAGAGACTGGTAGGCAACCCTCTGACAACCTCTGGTTGCAAGAGGAAAAATGTGTATTCACCGACCAGCTGGCGAGTGGTTGGTGGAGGTAGCTGGCTGTCGCATCACTTGCAAAGAGGGTGCTACTCCAAAGAAATTCCTGTTGCTAGCATATTTCTGTGGTCACTTGTAGTTTGTATGGAAGATGCTGACTTGTCTGCAAACACTTGGCAACTACTCACCGAGCTATAGTGAAAGTTGAAAAAGTGCAACGCCAACATTCAGAATAAAAATTGTGCCTTAATGTTGCAACAGGTACACTTTTACTTTGAAGGTGAACATGCTCCATTTCCAGTTTGTGTCACAGTTGTTTCACTGCTGCTCTGAGTAAGTTGGCAACTGTTTGAAGATTGCAAATAGTTAGTGACGGAAGAAAATCGCAAGGAGGATTTTGGTCCAGCATCTTAAACATCTTTGTAATCAATATTACCTAGCAACTGATGACCTCCAGCATCTTTTTCATTAAAAAAGGTATTTAAAAACTGCATGCTGTCAATTATGGGTTTTGGCAGGTCAGACATAGATTCAGAAAACAAGGAAGGAAAGTGCAGTTGGTGTATCTCTAATATTATTCTGGTGTAAATTAAAACATTTTTTAGTGGCATTAGCTTCTTATTGCTGTCACGCATTCCTGTTTGATCTTCAGCATCAAAATCCTGAAGGGTATTTCTAAAAATACAGTTTGCACTTTTGATACTGTACTTGTCGCACACAAACTCAGCATGAATCAGCCGGGGAGTTTTTACATGGGGTTCGGAAATTGATAGGAATAATTAAATGTTCCATTTTCTTTGAGAAAATCTTCTGCATATATTTGTTGTTAAAAAAATAAATTGGTGTGCAGCTCCCAGCTGTGTTGCTGTCCATGTCTGCTCAGAAACATCACAGCAGGCGATTCCGCCAACATCATGGTACTAATTTATGGCATGGCTTATGCTAATGCATTGTTTAAAGGGGGCATCTTTCTCTACAAAAAAGAAGGAATTTGTGTCACATTTCAGGCTAATTAAGCTATTTTGTTAGGTTTAGAAATATGTTTCATAAACAATCATCAGCAGGTATTAAAACTATTATTTTCTTAATGCCACAGACAGAAGGTATGACCATTGTAGCCTCCAGTAATCACGTCTGTGGGGAAGACGTTAGTATGCAGAACATGAGACGACTCGATGCATTTTTATGCAGCGAAGCACATTAGCCAACCTTTGCCTTCCCCTGTGAGACTCTTGATATCCCTGTTTTGATTGTTAAATTCATGTCAGTGTCTTTTCTTTCCTTTTTCATACAGATGAGACCATTTTTCTCTCAGTGAGATTCAGCTTTTTCTTTGGTTTAAGCTACACAGGAAGCTGAAAACCCTTAAGGCGCCACTGCCTCCTACATTAGACACTTGTGGGTGTATCAACTCTTTCTCAATCAAAATTAGATGTATTCCTGTTGGTGTTGCCTAAGAATCTTGAGTTATTTCTCTGCAGTTGTTAATCCTCTTATATATTACTTTTTAAACATTTTTAGGTTGATGAAATATTGCATAAATTTCAGAGGGTAAATTTAGGTGCATTTGAACAAAGAGACACTCCAGCATTGATCAGTAATATGTCAGCCAATGAGTAGTGTTTTTTTTCCATTAAGTTCTCTTTTTTCTTCTTTTTTTTCTTTTAGTAGTCCATAAATGTCAAGATCAAAGTTTTTTTTTTAAAGAGATACTTATCCTTCTCTCTGTCACTACAGTCATTGTTACTAATAACGCAGTCTGCCTGGGAACTTGGTGGCACTTATATTGTGGCTAAAACAAACATCCTCAATGTAGCTTCTGCTGTTAGTGAGAATGGAGTATTATACTAGATGTGAAGTACAATTATAAAGTAGGTGCAATTAAATTAGAATTTCATCACACACTCACATAATTACCTTTTTTTATAGGTTACCCAAAAGAGGAAAGGAATTACTTTTGTCCTACTTTTAGTTTCCCTACAAGAATCATCTCATAATTCTTAGCTGAACGTGTCTATAAATGTTCCACTTGATGAGAAAGTGGAACTAGGAGCTAATATACTGAAGTGAATGTCAATCATGCTCAAACACTGACCAATATTTCGAGTAATTTTCCACAAACTTTGCAGGGGCAATGATTGTATTTTCCCGACACACTCCCATAAATGTGCCCCCAGCCCCCCCATGATTCGCAATCCCATTATTTCATGTGCAACAATTCACTGCTTCTTATAGCAAATTAAATGGAATGGCTGCAACGTCAGATATTGCACTGTAACAGCTCCACAGTTGGGCTGCTACATTATCGCTGTGGTCACTTGTTTTCCTCTTTTTCCTTTTTTGTAGGACAGTTAAGCGTTTTAATGATGTGCTCATCGTAGATCGCATCACAAGAGTGGTTATCATGAGGTATAGCAAAGGAGAGTTGTTTCCCATTTTATTTGGTGCATTGACTTTTTTTTTTTTTTTTTAGCAGGGAAAGATTGTAACATGAAAGCAAAGCCCTCTTTGACTGAGTGTACCAATACAAAGGTGCTCTCAGTTCTGGCCTGTCGATACCGATGTGCTCGGCTGAAAGATAAGTTCCCTCATGATGGAGCCGCATGCTCTGTGCTGCTCTGCTTGCTGGGCGGTGAGGCTGTTTCAGGACAGTCGGTGAGTAATACCACGTGCTGCCTCTCATTGCAGTCGATTACTTATCTATTGATTGAAGCCAGCGTTGTGCAGATGGATGCCTTTGGAGTGTGACAAGTGCTTTACCAATCCCGGAACCTAATTCTCCTTAGCGTCACTCTCTGTCCATGTTAAATAATGTCCCGTCTCTAAGTCACCGGGATTCACTCGCGGTCAGTTGCAGCAATGGCAAAGGGATCCATCTTGATTGGTTGTCTTCAAGCCAAAAGATCTGTGGACGCAATTACATGCAGCCACTCCTTGCAGCAGCTGGTGAGATGTAGTAAATGGCGTTAAGGACTGTGAAAATCCTTTAAATACACTTTCCTCCTCCTCTTCCTGCTTGATAGTTAGAAAGCAACGAATTCCCAGCGATCATTGAAAGCAGCCTGTGAGGAGCAGAACCCTGTTTCTGCTGCTTATCACTTTCACTTAAGCTGCTCAGGAGATTCAGTCACGTGCACTCAGATGTGGTACACACAGCTCCCCTAACACCTCAAAACACAGTGCCAGCCTTTTTATTGTTCTCACTGAGCATGGGATAAACAACAGTGCAGCGCAGCATCCGGTTCCTTGTCCTGCTGAGGGCTTCTTTCACTGGAAAATATACCTGAAGACAAAGATTGCCTTCCTCACTGATCTACTCCTGCATTTGGAAATTTGAGGTAATGTTTTCTTTGCCTCCTCCTGTCAGGTTCTGGCACAGGTCCATGGTAGCCTTAGGCCAACCAAGTCAATCAGTTGTATAATCTCGAAATGTTGAGGTTGACCCAGCCAGATGAATATTTAAGATGAGTCATAATTCATCTGACATATCAGACTAGTTTCTATTACAGGATTTAAGGCAGATAGTGCACAGGCAGTCCAAACACTGTATTTATAAACTTAAGCCATTTCTTACAGCTGCAGAGTTTGCACCAACATAGTTTTAAATGAGTTTATTCGGGGGGGGGGATAGCTGGATTTCAAACAGACTCACTACTTCACAACCCTGCTCTTTATGTCATACAACGTAGCCCTAAATTGGCCTTTACTCCCCTCCCTTGTGTGCTTTACATAGACATTTACTCACAGTAGGTAGGTGGAAAAAAAGCCAGGTGTCATAGCAGAAGCTGACTTCCTATCATTGTCAAAGAATAAAGTGGATTTTTTTTTTCAGCCTTGAAAAAATGTCCATAAAAGGACATCTAGAGTAACAACGGGGGTGTTTTTCCAGCCGTAATGGTAATCTCTCTGTCAGCAGTACAGCAGCCAAACACCTTATTCTTAAATCTGCAGCTTCTGTCACGGCTTAATGTGTTTTTGGTGCACTCATGTTTATAATTTGACAACTGACAAAGAAATGTTTTAATTAATTGGAGGTGCTGATACTTTTTTATTTTAACTTTTTCTTTTTTTCTATTTTGCACAAATAAAAAAAAAAAAGTGGCTTTACACTATGTATATGTTGTCTTTCCAAAATATTTACTTGACCAAACTCCAGTGGAGAGACTGCTGTTGTGTTTGTTGAAGGGTCGATAATGCTTCTTTTTTTTGCTTTGTTTTCAACATGTGATTATTTCACAATGAAGATGTCAAATCTGTTACTGTGTTTAAAAAAAAAAGTTTGTACAGTGTACAGTCCCTTTTCTTTTTTGTGAACTGGCTTTGAGCTGTTAGCCCTTCCTATTAAATCTTCTAAATCAACCATTATTAATTTGCAAACAAATCTTAGAGGGATTCAAAGAAAGAGGATATTTTTCTTTAATCAAACATCAAAGCGGCTGATTTTCATAGAGCAGCCCGTTGGCGTAGAAACCACAATAGGATTTCAGTGTTGGTTCAGGATGTTATTGCTTTCTTGTCTGGTTTTTATTTTTAGTAAGATTACATTTTCTTTCAAACTCTCACAGTCTCCCCCCCCCCACACACACACACTCTTGAGGGTGTTTTCCATTTGCACTTCCCTAAAGTGCCGGAAAAAACACCCTCTGTGAGTGACTGGTCTTTACTTAAATATGGGTCTGACAATAGCTGGACACCGTAGACTGTCTATGAAAGAATACAGTGATAACTGAATATCCCGCTGAACTGGACCATTTGCCATCTCAACTCTCTCATTTACCATAGATTCGCCTTGATGATTTCCTGCTGAAAATCAATGATTCACTCACTTTCAGAATAGCAGCTCCTCTGAGGGTGTTGGCTAGGTTCTCCCAGTGGCAATGATTTCAATCAAGAGGCATGCGAATTCTCCTGCCTTTCACAATAGAATAGAACAGTTCTCTAATAAATTGGACAAATAAGTCATTTCTCTGTGGAAGATGGCTTTAAATTGATTCATGTTGCAACCTCTCAGCGCACACATGCATTCTTAGACACATGCCCCAAGCACGCAGATGCGCGAACGCCATATGTGCACACACATTTACTCACTGCCGGTGAAGGTGCGTTTCTGTCGGCAACATTTTTGCTTCATGGTTACTGTCGGGCTCCAAGTATTAGAGTAACGTAGTGCAGTACTGAAGGCTATCCCCCACGTACATACAGGCACTTAACAATGTTGACCTTTAACAAGTGCAGGCCTGCATTTTGCAATACTTGCAGCTTATAGCGTCAGAGGGAGGAGAAGGAAAGGAGGGGAGAGCAACCTTCAGAGCCTGTAGGAGAAGGTGGGCCATGCAAAAGCTGCTGTAAATCTGCCAGCAGTGCCAGAATGGTTTTCTATAACCGTGCACTGTTTTAGTAAATTATTCATGCCAGTAGAAAGGTAATCGCATTATTTTTGCGCCAATTGTTTTAGTTTTGATTATATCGCATAAGTTCACTCTAAAGTAATAAGTCATTATCGACACATACCACCACAAGTGTGCCAGCCAGACCGCCGACTGCCGTTGTGCTACTGTATGTTAAAATGTTCGTCGTGATTTGATTTCTTCTCTCTGAACTGAGCGCTCCCTGACCCAACGTAATTTCAAACATGCCAGTCTCCTCAAATCACTTTTTGTTATAAAACAATTCGAGTAGGTCCAAGATTCAGATGAAACATGTGTGCTGTCATGTTTTTTTAAAGGGATGATTTGTTCTCTTAATTTGCAGCTAAGGGATACCATGTAGTGGTGTTTTAATCCTCTGCAAAGTGCCAGCAGTTTTAATCCTATATTACCATTCAAATTAGAATGCGTTATCCCGCACAGCTCATCTTCAGTCGTTACCGACATGTCTTGCTTGTGTGTTGACTAACCGAAGCTGTGTGATGTGACTTGAGTGGACTGTTCCCCCCCCGTCTCTCGCCCTCTCTCTCTCTCTGCCGAGATGACGTAAATCTTACGCTACGACTTGCAAAGACATGTGAATGAGGATGAGGATTAAAACTGCTTGTGGTCCTGGACTATTAAAGGCACTGGCTATAAGAAACAAAGGGAACTCTATATCATACTTTGTTATAGGCAAAATGACTCCATAACTCTAATTTTCACCAATAAGGTCACACAACCTTAACACTGGTTCTGAGCCTGTGGTCATATGCTGTGAAGAAATCTTGTTGCAGGGGCCTGGGTTTTTTTTTTTTTTTTTATTAATGGAGGACTTGCTGCTCCTAGCCAGGTGGAAGCGGAGCAGTAATAAATGTGGCCCAATATATCATCCGCAGCACATTACAGGGAAGCTGGGGGTGATTATTCATGCCGGCAGGGGCATGAACAGACCTTTCAGGGGTTCATGGGCTCAAACTTTGAAAAGGGCGTCTCCCTCATCTTTCTCAACAGGGTAGGTAGAGTCTCCCCATGTCTGTAATATTGTTGTATCTGGTAGATTGTGTTTGGATAATGGCAAATGTCTTGTGATTTTTCTTTTTTTTGTTTTTTCTTTTTTTAGCTGATTACTTGATGAGTCTGGATTGGCTTTCACATGTATTTATCAGGGCCCTTTGTTTGTTTTTCATCCACTTACAGTAATCATCATTGAATTCTTTAACCTTAATCATCAGTGTCAAATAAAGCAGTGTGCAATTTGCAATGTTCAGGCTGCATTGTTAACTCTTTGGACTGCAATTGTACAAACCGTTCTATTAAGTCTCACTGAATCCTAAATCCTAGAATTAGCTTCTCAGACGGGTGTAATCAACACTTCAATTA
The DNA here is from genome assembly GCA_024447675.2 of Pterophyllum scalare. Taxonomy (NCBI): domain Eukaryota; kingdom Metazoa; phylum Chordata; class Actinopteri; order Cichliformes; family Cichlidae; genus Pterophyllum; species Pterophyllum scalare. Next base: position 1,371 of record JAMQGT020010261.1, on the reverse strand, counting down.
CCACACTTGCAGCGAATCAACTTTTTTTTCCCCCATCAGCCACATTCTTGGTCTCAATTAAGACCCGACAATTCTCCACTCTTTTCGTGAGGGGCCGGGGAGATGATAGTGTTGCGAGCAGCAGGACGCAGGGTGAAGGTAGTTGGAGCGTTATGTTTGGAGCAGCCTGTGTTTGCTATCTTTTTGTGGCTATCGGAGCACACACACAGAGACAGATGAGGCACAACAGCTGGCTCTAATGCGTGTTGGGTAGGATCAGCCCAGCCCAGTCAGAGCACATCAGTAGACCCATACGTTAGGTGACAGGGAGAGCACTAAACTGTGCTCGTCTAGCAGGTGCCACGGGCCCGGCCCCAGCACGGGTGATAGGAAAATAGGCAATCTGTCTTTCCACTGCAGAGGGATGGGGGTCATTTAGGTGGTGGTGGTGGGGGTTGTTGGGTTGCCACCGGACATCAGAACTCTGATTCTTCACAAGAGAGAACAAAAGATCATTTTAATGCCAGACATTTATATCCTTGACTAGCAGCACTTTCCCCAAATCACTGCAGGTGGTCACTGAGTTGATGATCGGCCTCCAGTGTCTGGCTGAATTTGACATTATTGATCAGCCATGTTATGAGTCTGAGTCGCACTACTGTGCTGATTAACTGTTTATTTACTTAAACCTGTTTCTGATATAAGAATCATTCTTTCTGGAAACATTTTAGTAAATACTAATATTTGTGCATTAATATGCAACTCTTTGCAAATGTAGCTGAATTGATGCTGACATACATTTAAATATTTTGATACTATAATGTTAATACCTTGGAGCAACACAATATTAACACCAAGCTGTCTGACAGTATAATGCTGCAGTGTTTCTTATTCAGATTTGACATACTGGCTCTGTTGCCTGAGTCTGTCCATGTAACTCATTAGAGCAATATCATGTTGCATTAAGTACCTCGTTTAGCACACAGTCAACATTTAAAAATAAAACACTATAGAATCCAATGAGGTGATTTATGGAGTTATGGAAGAGCAAAGACTCCCGGGATTGCTGATTTGCACGTTAAAATCAATGATTTATTTGTGCTGTTGTGGTTATTCAGTCATGTTGTGTTTGAACTTTGATTGTTATGCGTGTGTAATGTGGTTTCCATTGTTTGTATTCCTTTATCTGTCGAGGCCACTATGACAGAGACGCCTGTACTGAATAATAACATCAGGCCAGTTTTTTATGTTCAGTGTGGTTTTAAAACTGTTTTAAAAAGTAAGATTAGAGGAATTCACCACAAAGGCTGAGCTCTCGTCAAGGTCCAAGAAAAAACTAAAAAATTAAAAACCTAAATTTTGCCAATTTCTGGGGGGGGATTTTAAAATGTA
>JAMQGT020010260.1:0-23287 GCA_024447675.2 Pterophyllum scalare | reverse complement strand
AAAACAAAAAACAAAAAAAAGTAGATAAAGTGGTTTCCACATCTCCCTTTTTAGGCTACGTTATCATAACCTTTAAAGTTTAAATGTATTCAGTTCAGAGTTTCAGAGCTCTAATGTGCAGTCATCACATCAGAAATAAACAGCAGAACTGAGAGCACACTGAACAACACAATAATTAACTTGAATTAAAATATTTATTTGATCACTCTCTGCACTCTGCACCATTAATCTCTTGTTCTTTTCATAACAGTGCTGCATTTTACTGGTGTATTTTTTTTATGTTCTTTATAGATTTTCACAGCATAAGTTACCATGGCAATTTACCCTGGTACAAATCACATGTTTAGATTTCCTCTGTGTGTCAGCTTCCTTTGTCAAGTCTTCTGTGTTGTCATTTTTATATTTCATGAGGTCACTTCCTGTGTTTAGTATTGCTTCCCCTTGTCTCATTAGTGTAAGTCTGTTAACCTGGTCTCCCTGGATGTTTTCACTCTCCTCTCGTTACTTCATGTGTGTATATATTGTCTGTGTTTTCCCTTGCCCTTTGTTGCATTGTTGGTTTACCTCTAGCTGTGTGCACTCACTTGTCAGTTAAAGTGAGTTTTCTGTTTTGTGCTGCTGGCTTCATTCCAGCTTTGCATTTCACATGTTCCAGCAATAAAGCTGAAGCAAATTAAGTTCTGTCTGGAGTCCTGCATTTTGGAGTCCACCTCTCCCTGCTACACAGCTAATCATGACATCTTCATAGTACAGAAAATCCAGGCTTAACCCTGAATCTGCTTATCTCCAACTAAGGTTTTAGGTTTTGTCAAGCATGCTAACATAAAGAAAGACTGACTGTTCTGAACTTTGTAGTATACTGCTCAGGACACTACGCTATTAATAAAACTAAACTCAGGCTAGGTCTGAAGCTTGTCTGTGAAGAAGAGCCTATCTCAGTTATATTCGTAGTCATAGTCATGAGATCCAGGGACACCCTGGATATGTTACCAATCTGTTTCAGGGCTAACACAGAGAGACAGACAACCATTCACACTCATATTCGCACCTACTGGCAATTTAGAATTACAAATTACCAGTTCTTTGCTTGTTATTTCTAGTGTGAAGAAAAATATGTTACAGGAACCTTCACAATTTCCTACAGGTCAAACTGGGCTGACCAAACACTTTTATCACCGATTATCTTTGAAAGACTCCCTAAAAGCTACCTGGGTCCTATACTATGAAGGAAATTCAACATACACAGGATATCTTTTTCTTATATGGTTTTACTTACCCTATAACATCAGCAATCAGGCTAAGTGGTCACATGAAGGTGGTTATCAATTTGATAACTCAACTGTGGGTTTTCCAAACTTGCTACAAGCATGCTCATGGTCCTGAAAGATGCATGGATAGGTCTACTGGCAGCAAAGTGCCATATTTTACCATCTTAATTTTAATGTATAATATTAAACACACATTACACACTGAAACCATCACAGACAAAGAACCAGACTGTGAATGTGTGTGTGAGAGGAAAAGAGCTGTACAGTATATATAGGACTAAAAAATCATTGTATGAACATGGGTCTCTAAGCACTTCGGTCAGTTTTGTTGGAAACGAACTATATAAATATCAAATTTGCCAGTTAACAGGCTTATTGGGAGACTTTGGAAGGTGTGAACTTAGGCAGCAACATTGCAAAAGAAGAATTGAGTTGATGGACCTCGCAGAATCCACCCATGAGACGTGATTCTTTCACACTTGCCAGTAGACTGTTGGCTGTAGCTGCACTGTCACCACTTTGCTAAGGTCTGAAAGAAGACCCAAACTGTCACCCTCAGATGAGTTATGTTCAGGAACAACCCAGAAACCACCAAGGCTCAAACCGGCCATGAAGTGGAAACTGCTGGAACATGAGTGTCACTTTCCGAAGCATTTTACATCACTATGGAATGAAGAAGCCCCTGCTCCAAAATTGACACCTACAAGCTCGAAATTTCCAACTGCGCACATGTTCAAGCCAAATGCCTTCTGGAGAAAAGTTTTGCAGTCAGATGAGAAAAAGATTGAGCTTTTTGGCCACAATGACAAGAGACATGTTTGGAGGAGTAAAGTCAAGCCTTTCAAACCTAAGAACACTGTAGCAACTGTCAAGCCTGATGGCGGTAGCATCATGCTCTGGGGCAGTTTTGCTGTCAGTGGTACTGCTACATTGCACAAACTGGATGGAATAATGAAGGAGGAGGACTATCTCCAAAAAACTTCGCCTCAAATCAGCAAACTAGGCGGTTGAAACTTGGACACAACTAGGCGTTCCAACAGGACAATGATCTGGTTTTGGAATGGACAAATCAGTCCATCAGAATCCATCAAATCAGAATGGCTTTTGCCAAGCCCTGACCTCAACCCTATTGAAAGTATGTGGACTATACTTAAAAGCCAGGTCTGTGTCAGGAAATCAACCAATTTAAATAAACTATCAGTGTGGTCAAATATGCAGCCAAAATTATGCCAGAAGCTAACCAGATGCCAAAAGCATCTGGTCAAGGTGCAACTTGCTAATGAACAATTAACCAAATATTAGTAATTATGTAGCTATTGAGCCAGTATACTTTTGACTCTGTGTGGATTAGAGAAAATCCAAAATAAGTTCTTGTTGTTTAAAGTTATTAAAGATGTATGCCGTATAACCAATCAACCTTGATTGTTTAAAAGGTGCTTTTACCAACAAAAAAAAAAAAAAAACAAAGAGAAAAAAAAACAAAGTTACTGAATGGGAGACTGAGCTTGTGTTCCCTGGGTCAGGTGTTTTGGCCAAGTGCTTAAGAGCATCTCAGTATGCATATCCAAGTCTTGGGTGGGGGATGTCCCTTGTCACATACCGTAAATCGGCCAGCCAATAAATGAAGGGGAAAATCTCAAATTCAAAACCTCAGATAACACACTAACTATAGTGTGCCTCAGTGCTGTCAGCCTATTTCTTCTTTTTTGACAAATGACCCTTGTTGTTTCTTTGTAACACGTAAGAAGCGCTACTCTAATAAGCTTCATTCTTTTTGTCTCTCACCCAGTACTGATCTACTCTCAGCAAACTAGTAATCCTGATACCTGGCATCATAAACCTGGCAATCACTTCACATCGTCTTTGCAAACAGACTCCAAAATCAGGAGAGAATTCTAATTTTCTTTCTTACTTTTTTTTTATTGTTTGTTTTTCTTTTACATCTGTTGAATCTTTTACAGTCAGTTAGATTTGGAGCTGTGGGGAAGAGAGGGAGGAGTCAATGTGAAGAGTGGGAGTAAATACTGAAATAGTCATTTATTTAAATTAGTGTGCTTACTGGTGCCAAGATACAGCTAAATAGACTGTAGTACATCACAGATGCTTTTGAAAAGAGACCGTAAACGTTACTTCAGGGAATATGAGTCTGCTTTTTGGGCATAAGTCCACGTATGTGTGCAAAGCTTTGCGGGTGTGTGAGGACGTGTACAAATGATTGTGGGCACTGTCAGCTGTGGTTTCCCTTCCTTACCCTCTTCTTCATCATTTCCTATGCTGGCTTTCTCTCTAATATATATAGACACAGCTTTCTTGCAACCTGGTCCTCAGTTTTCAAATATAGGTCATATTGTTTATCACCTGTTTTTTTCCTGTGGGTTTTCATGAGCTTAGTACTAGCATAGCACCGGGCAGAGTACTTTAGATACTAAAATAATTCATCTATGTCCTCTGAGAGCAAACATAAGACTATTGCAGCTAATTTAAAATCCCTATGCAAGAGATAGCAAAGTTACTAAGAAGCAGAACACAGAGGGATTTGGACAGTGTCCTTGTTCAGAACATTCTCTGTCCATGTGAGCTGTCCTTGGTGGTAGTTGTAGGATAAACACTTATGCAGCTTTGTGTACCTGAAAAAAGAGAATGGCATAACTTAAAATGTAATACTGATGAGTCAGGCAGAAATAATAGCTAAAAGAATTACATTTATGTACTTATAATAATTTTAAGAAGGACATGGAAAGATACCTCTAAGATTATTCCTCTTGTCTCACATTTTCCCTCTACTTCTATTTGTGCATCATTAAGATTTAGGAAAATTAATAAAGAATACACATTTCATTTTGATTGTTTTTGATATTTCTTTTCTCAACATCTTCTGCTCTTTTTGTTAACTACCTCCAGCAAGATTCTTCAGACTCCAGCTGTGACGGATACATAACTCACCTCAGGAGGCCTGTTGCCCAGGGAAACACACTGAGATCATAGAAAGGATTATATACAACTCTGTCGTTTAGCCCTGGGTCCTCTGGCTGGTGCCAGAGGAACAGGAAGTTGGTGTTAGCAAAATGTAACAGTCAGACAATAGGCAGCCCTGAAAAAAAGGTTTGTATTACATGCTTTAATTGGGTCAATAAACTTGCAACTGGATAGGATGAGATGGATCCTTGCCAAGTCAGATAACAGTTTTTAAATTTTATACAAGAAGTTGTAGAAAAAAAAAAACAACTTTGCCTGGCAGCAACATATGTGTGTCATGTGTTTTGGACTTTAAAGCTTTTCTTCAGTTTGTTTATATTTTTATATATTTTATGTTTGTATTATATTTTTATGTTTTTGTTATTTGGAGTTCAGTTTTCCTTGCCGGCCACATGTCCTCTCATGTCTTGTGTGAGTGTCTCTGTGTTTGTATTCATTGTGTGTACCTCCTTCTGCATGTTGTATTAAGTTCATTCTTGTCATGTTTGGTCACTTTCTGTTTTATTTTGACAGTCCCTTGTCCTGTGTGCTTTGTGTTCAGATTTGCTTCCCTTGTGTCATTAATCTAATTTGGTTCACCTGTTCTTCCCTGATGTCTCTCGCTCTCCCTAATTACCTTGTGTGTGTTTAGACCCTCAGTTCTTCTCTGTTCCTTGTTGTCATCCGTGTTTTCTGCAAAGTGTGTGTGTATTTGTAAAATCTATTTCTTTGTGTGCATTACTCTCTTCTTTTTCTGGGTTTTCCCCTTTTTGTTAATCAAGGCTTTTGTATTATGGACTTTTTTGACTGGACTTAGGGATTTGGGATTTTTGAGTAACTTAAGTATTAAAACAGCACTTCATGTTAAGTTTGTTGCCCTGCATCTGGGTCCAACTCCGCCTGCCAAACAGCCTCAATCTGATAATGCATGCTGTAGTGGGAGTGTAATTTATTAACACTATGTTTACATTTCACTAAAAAAATGTATGTAGACTCATTAAATCAACAGTAACTTGCACAGACAATAATGTTAGGACCAAACTGATAAGCCATCTGTTAACCTGCTTGACTTTATATTGTTTAACAGTTTACAAGGTCAATTTTAAAGCGGCCACAAAAAGGTAACAGGATATCTGACAGAAGACATGAATATAGCACTTTATGCACACACAAAAGATATTTTCATATTGAAATAAATTGAAAAGTCAAACTGTAAATATGTTACAGAGGGCATATACTAGGATTTATAACTCAGACAACAGCTGTACTAAGGCTGTGCAATTAATTGAAATTTGATTTCAATTTTCAACACTGACATTCACATAGACACCCTGTAAGAAGAATGATATGGGCCTCCTGCTATATAGTATCCTTTAAAATGTGTGGAACAGACAAAACAGAAGGTGATGAAAAATAGGAAGCAAAACATTTTAGTTCTTTCTGATGCACAGGACACTGAACCTTTCTGACATCATTGCTACACAATGCTACTTGGTTATCTGCTCTCAGTTTGCCATTTACCTATTTTGGTTTGGTTTTACATACTTTTGTTTAACTAACTTAATAATTTTGACAACTTACACTTAATGTGCCTGTTAGTAATCTTCTGCTCTGTGGATTCCACCTTTGGTTCCTACCTACACAGTTAATTCAAATGGATTCCGTCTCAGATTCCACCTCCTGCCATTATCAACTGTCACAAATGCCACTACTCACCTCTCCTTCTGGCTACTGAGCCAGCCATAGTCACCCTCTATCATTGATGAAGATCCCTGGATCAGGCTTGGAGCTAAGCCCAAATTGTTCCACGCCAGCTCCTTCTTCAAACCCTGGATTGTCATCCAGGGAGACAAGAGACAATAATATTAGAGGTAATAGTTTGGTCTCTCAAAGTAATTTAGTAGTAATTTGTCAGCACTACTTCACATTCTGACCAAATTAATACCACAAGCTCAAGATCCACAGTCCCTGTAAATTCTAAACAACTGGAAGAAAAATCTTGCACCTCTTTACTGGATGCCATCCTCACCAAACTAATGAAATCTGTATCTCATTGTTTTACAAATGATTTAGTAAATATTATCAACATTCCTCTACAGTCTGGCATTTTCCTGGTTTCTCTCAAATGTGCTGTAATCCCACCATTACTCAAGAAAAACTTAGATCCATTGGTAATTTATAATTATAGACCTATTTCTAATCATTGATTCCTTCACAAAAGGGTTGAAAAAATGTTTACAAACAACTGAATGAATACCTTTCTTCTCAAAGTCTATATAAGTACCAGTCAGGGTTCAGAACCAATCATAGCACAGAAACAACCCTTGCTAAAGTCATCAATGACCTAAAGATCAATAGTGATTCACAGAGAGTCTCAGTTTTAGTTCTTTTTGATCTCAATTCTGCTTCACTGTTGATCATGTCATTCTAATTCAGACTTCACAACTCAGTTGGTTTAACAGGTCAGGTTCTTGATTGGCTCTCATCGTATCTAAAGGGCAGAAGATCTGCAACAAATAAAAATTCAGTCAGGGGTTCCTCAAGAATCTGTCCTTGGTCCATTACTCTTTAAACTTTTACATGATCCCACTTGATATTGTCATAAAGAATCATAATATATCCTACCATTGTTATGCAGATGATGCACAGTTTTACTTATCATTTTTTTCTGATGATATAACCTCTGTTCACAAACTAATGAGCTGCACTGATGACACTAACTGCTGGATCTCTCAAAACTTTTTTAGAACTGAACAGAGACAAGACAGTAATATTTATATTTGTCAGAGACAGAAAATAAGTCGGGAGTCTTGGTATCATTCTGGACAGTGATCTCTGTTTTAATAACCACATCAATAAGGTCACTAGAACTGCTTTCTATCACATAAAAATATATCAAAAGTTAGATTTTTTTTTTTATCTCAAACCGACTCTGAGAAATTGGTCCATGCATTCATATCAAGCAGGTTAGATTATTGCAATGCTTTATTTGTTTTATTTGCAGGACTCTCCAAATTATGGGTAGAATGACTTTAGCTTATTCAAACTGCAGCAGCCAGAGTCCTTACAGGTAGATGAAAATTTGACCATATAATACGCACCAGTATTGAAGGCACTTCATTGGCTTCCAGTGCAATTTAGAATTACCTTTAAAATACTTGTGTTAGTTTGTAAAGCTCTTGATGCCTGCTGACCTGAGATCAATCACAACTATACATCTAAAGAGTCAAAACCTTTTTATTTATGCAGGCCTACACTTAATAGGGTTCATATTTATATATATATATATATATATATATATATATATATATATATATATATATATGTATGTGTGTGTTGCCTTCACTGCACTAATGCATTGTGAACCTACATAGGTTTTTTATGTTTTTATCTTCTGTGTTAGGCACACTGAGTTTGCATGGAGTGAAATATACTATATAAACAAAATTGCCATTGCCAATTATACAAGAAAATTCTGTACAATTCTTACAGCAAAACTGACAAAGATATAACAGCAAAGGGAAAGAGCAGTAATACTACAAGAAATTACATAGACACACATGAAAAAAAATATCCACCTTAAACCAATTTATCCTCTTAATATGTTAATATATTGGGTCTCATCCTTTCTTAGCTCATTTCTTATATGTCCTCTTATCCCTATGACAACGGTGTCTACTCTATTTACTTTTTCTGTGCCCATATTCACATTTGCATGCACCTACAGATATCTGTGAAGGTGAGGGATTGAAGAGGTTGCAGTGACACGACAGAAGGAAACTGGCAGGATCAAGAAACTGTGGGAAAAGAGAAGTCACAGATGTGGGTGACCATGAATCTTTCAGGCATGCAGTTCATCCTTCAGCTCATTCAGGGAAAGAAGTAAATGAAAAGTGGCAAAGCAATAGATGGATGAAGAGATTAATGTGTAAATGGGTGGATAGATAGGCAGGTAGGTAGATGAATCGATAAGTGAAGAGATAAATGGATGATGGCTTAGAGATTTAGGATTCGCCAATCGTTACAGCTGCACAAACCTTCAGTGGGAGGGGGAAAACTGACTGAGGGGTTGCTGGAAAATTAATGCCAGAAGAAAAGGTTAGATTAAGATACTTAAATAATGAACAGCAGTCACAACATCAATAAACACTAGTGGACTGGTTCTGCTGACAGTCATACATGGCCATGACAACATTGCCTCCAACATGTTTGACGGATAATGTTTTGGACCATGAGCTGTTTCTCTCCTCCGTACTTTTCTCTTCCCATCATTCTGATACAAGATAATCTTGATTTCATAGTTTCCAAGATTTTTCTTCAAGGACTGTGTAGACTTTTGCTTTCAGGTAGTCTGATCTTGTGTGTAACCAGTGGTTTGCACCTTGTTGTAAAGCCTTTGAATTTCCATTCGTGAAGGTGACTTTTGTTTGACAATGATAAGCTTTTTTCTTTTTTTTTCTTTTTTCCCACAGAGTGTTCTTGATTTGGTTAGATGTTGTGTTGCTGACCTGGCCAGTACATTGTTAAGAATGTAACAAACTCTTTTTACTTTCTTTCGGATTTATTTCAATTTTTTTAGCCTAATTCACTTGCACTGTCAAATATTAGGACCTCATATTGAGAGTTCCAGTGAAGAGCTATAAAAGGAAAGTTCAACCCTTGGAATCAACTCCAGATCTTTTATTTACTTAATTTGTTATATAATAACTAAGGAAATGGCCTCACATGGTCATGGAACTGCTTGTCAGTCAGTTGGCCATTTTCTTTTGAACCTCTGAAAATTGGGGACTGTGTATAAAAATGGCTGTAATTGCTAAACAGATAATGCAATACTTTTGTTAAACCGTTTGAAATCAACCTGAAAGTCTCCAAATGAAAATTACATCTTGATTGAAGACTTGCACAATTAAACTGACTACCTCTTTCCACATTTCCCTATCATACTGTGCCAAATGCAACATAAAATTGCTAAAATGCACTTAAAATCATGATATTTGACTAGCTGTGCTGCTTAATTTCAATATTTAATATGCAATAATGTCAAAATGGGATTTTTTTTCTGCATTCCTGCAGTGTGCCACATTTTTCTCAGAACAGAAGGAGGCATCTTGTTCCATTTACTGAAATTGCCAGCAGATTTTCAACTTTTGAGAGTTAATAAATATGTGAAAATAACTCAGTTCTGTAACGGGTTTTACAGCATCATGGACCGCAAGTTCTGTCTGTGAATGATTCAGTGAATGATGGTCAGGTTAGGGTTGATCTTTTCACTCAGGTGTGTGGCTGTTTTCTTTTATCGGCCCATTACGGTAGCTGCATCATTAGTTGAAAAGCCAAAGAAAGGTGTGTGTAACATTTCTTGAGAGAAACCCTCACAGCACGGCTTTTTAGCTGTGGACTGTGAGGCAGCCTGGTGTATAGCTCCAATTAATCTCCACACACTGTGGAACCCAGTATGCACTGACACACGTGGCACAGTAACAGCATCTTCATTAACACATGGACGCCTCAGGATCTGACAATAATGTTTTGTGTTCATACACATAGATGTTACATATAGATTTCAGGTTTATGTGGATTAATATTTTTTAAGCAACATATTCTTCTTCCACTCATTTATATTAACTGCCATGTTGTTTTCAAAGAGAAACATATGCGTAACACCTGTGCTTACACTGTATTATTTTGTTAGTACTTTACTTGGGCCCTGATTTTCGAGCTGCAAAGTTTTGCTGCTCTTTGTAGAATGCTGGCCATTATTGAAATGAACTAACTGTCTTTTTGTTTGTTAATAAATGTATAAATCATAAATTTGTTTTGTTTAGATCTGGCCCAGACTGTGTGGATTCTGCATGGTCTGCTGGTGGAGAGTCTGCTCTGTTTCCAGTACAGCACTAGACCTCTGATGTAGACAGGAACAGATTTACAACAGTGGGCAACAGATTTGTGATTTATCATAGTTAATCATTGTATTATTGCAAACTGCATGCAGTTGCCAACTTTACCCCATTCAATCAAAAACTGATAGCAGACTGAGTCTGTTTATTTTTGCCATTTTATCTCAGTTTTATCTCCCTCTTGATGCACCAAAGTGTTTGAATTGTGTTTGATTACACATTGTCGCAGTAACTTTGGTCAGCCGTGGTCTCCAACCACTGCTTTCCCTAGTGTGATTTTACCTTACAGAATATTTGAAGGGGGCACTGGCGGACTGAAGAAGCCAAACTTTCCTGAAGTCAGATTTGCATGGATTTTGTCAATATTATTAATGACTGCTGAAATAATGAAATAAAATAAAGACACATAAATCTGGTACTTTTTACAACTGTGATGAAATGAAAAATTAACAGGACACTTGTGGCAGAGAGCCTTCAGTTTCAACTTGAGTCTATAACCTGTTACCATGGCAATCTGCAGGGAGCGAGGGACTCAAAGAGGGTACATAAAGAGAGTGAAACAGAATGGCAAGCGTAAATGGGATAAAACAGACCCAAAAGGTGTGATAGAAAAACAGTGAGAATGTCTCTGTGAAGGATGCAGCGTGCGACAGTGACGGACAGACTGAATAAGAGACAAGAGCAAATGAGTATTTACTGAGTGCAGTGTCATGCTCATCAAGGATTCATTCCAGCACCTCACACAATGATAAGGTTTAGATTACAATATTCGATCTGTCAGATACACTCTGTCCCATACTCTTTAGCTCCCCTTTTGCATTATAAGCACAGTGGTTCCCATTTTAGAATAGAATATGGGCTCATCTCTTTTCTGAATTGTGTGTGTGTCTAAAGCACAATGGAGCAACTCTGTCGATATTCCATTATGCAGTATAATGCTAGGGCTTCAGAGCACTGAGAGAGAGTGAAAGCAAAGCGGTAAAGAGTAAAATATGAGGAAGAACAAGGAGAACTCATGTAATCCTTATGGCATTCTAGTCATAGAGCTGTGTTACACAGTACATCAGCAAATGGGATTTGATGGGCATATCATGGATGATTTGTCTTGCTCATATTCACTCCAGAATTGAACGATGCCTGATTGTTTCACTTATATCTGTATAACCGTATTTAGGATGCGCTCCTCTGTTCAGCCCTCTTCCTTGTACGTCATCTGTTGTTTCTCTCTTCAAGTTTGGTTCGCTGCTTTCATAAAATGTCCACAGTGTTCTGTGCACTCCTTGAAGAAATCTTGTAGGCACTGTTGTATATAATGTTCCCGTCTTACGGTTGTGCAACCTCTTGGAGAAATGTTCAGAAAATGTACCCAGCAGACAGTCAGGTACAGGTCAATTTGATGGCACTACACTCAAGAATCAAATTGATTAGACCTTGAAACTATGAGCATTCAACATCTCAGTGTTTGGTGGGATACTACCCTAGGAAAAAAAATCTATTCTTGTAATGTAATGTGACTCTCAAGAATGAAAGGAGCCTGAGTAGCAAAACATGTTTAAAAAAATAGAGAAGTGAAGCAGGAAAACAGCAGGAGGGTTAGTGATATGAGAGCAGACTATATCACTGGTAAGTGCAGTGCACCTTGTCAGTGGTGGACTGTAACTGGCTAAAAGATGTATGATCAGCACATAGCTGAAGATGAATTTAAAACAGACTGAGACAAAGTCAGAAAGATGGTGTTTACTAGCCACAATGGCACCAAAACAAACAGTCAATTAATTACCATGGGGGGGCTATTATATCTTTAAGTACAGTCCTAAAGTAGCCTGTAAGAATTTGCATTTTAATAATAATAGAACTATAGTCTGTTGTTGTTTTGCTTACAAGGAAATATGCGATATTACTAGTCTATACCACTACTACTTATACTACTACTACTACTTCTAATAAATATAATAATAACAATAGCATGTACATAAAATCAGCCACATAATAAACACATATTTAAGTACTTATTTATTGAAATATTTAACTTATTGTCTTAAAGCACTGACAGGAGTGAAGTCAGTGACCCGGTTCAACCAAATCACCTGGGTGTGCAGTTGTTTCTGGTGAGTCCGCCACTCCGCTATCTGCTCTCACTCGCTTGCCGTACAGCAGCAGTAGCAGATAGTCAGAGGACTCGTATGATCCAGGTTAATGGAGACCTCGAACTTGTGATTCATAAATCAGAAGGAAGATTCGACTCATTAATCTGGATGAGTCAAGAACTGGCCAGCAGTAGTCTTTACATATGTTTATCATTCTTTTTATTTTTTATAACAACCACCGTCTGGTTGTCAAACTGGACTTACACACGCCAAACACAAAGTAAGAAATATCCATCTCTTGTCATTGAATACTTTATTTCATTCCCCTTGCAACCTTCTGCCTGTGACCGTCCTCACATACCAGAGTGTTTATAATTTTCTAGCATGGTAAGCAGTGGTCACATTAGCATGAAATTGGCTTGTTTAAATGACCATAAAACATTTAGTGATGGCACTGTTACCTCTCCCACAGTCTCCTCTTCATTAGAAGATGCTGTGCACATAGATGCACTGTTTATGCTGTGTGACTGTGTACAGTGGTGTGAAAACAGAGCACTGTAGATTGCTTTTATGCAGCCATGTGAATGTCTACACTCAGCTGTGTATTTTTGTGATCGTGTATGTGCAGATTCATGAGTGGAAGGAGTGAAGTTAAGTGACTGTCTTCATTCAGACATGCTCACCTTCTCCTCCTCCTCAATTCCTCACTCTGTCCATGAACATGTACGTCAGTCTTCACTTTTTAATTAGCTTTGTTTAACTTTTTTATTCCTGCTGCTGCTTGTGGGAGAAAGGATTATTTTCTTTGTGAGCTCCCAGAGGTGCGGAGCAGAGAAAAGGATGGAGGGAGAACTAGAGATGGATCCGCAATAATAATCTGCAAAAGTAGACTCCAGAGAGACCGTGAAAACAAGGATTGGGAGAGATGATCCCTCAAGGATGAGGGCGGAGAGATAGTGTACAGGCCATCACATTTGTTTCCTCTCGGTTGTTCTTTTGAATGAAAATTGACTTCTATCTCAGTCAACATTAATCCTATTGCAGTGGCTGAATCCGGTGCCAGGACATAGCAGCACACAGATGCATACTTCTTAAACATGTAGGCACGCAGACAACAAAAACCACTTGTTCAATGGTGCAATTCAAAAGGATTATTTTGTGTGTCAGCATGCTGTCTCCAGCAGTTTGATGCAACTGACTCTGTGTTCAAGAGTACTAAATTCACAACTCTGTAGCATACACTTACAGAGGCATCCCTTTTTTTTATTGTCTGCACACATAGACAGGAGTGCACACTTCACCACCCTTTTTATATGAATTGGCCCCTTGCCAATTGTTTTAATAAAATAAATTAATAAATAAGGTAAGGTAAAATAGGACAATTTTAGCATCGGCAGTTTCACTACTGGGCTTAATGGTTTAATTCTTTTCATAGAGGTTTCCCCTAAATTTAAGAAAAGATATGATATGAATGGTTTTCAGTGAAATGCTTTTAGACTTTCATTTCATTTTTGTTTTAGACTTTATTGTTGTTTGGTTAGGATGAGTCACTGACTTAATTTTGGTTTGTTCAGTCAGGAACATTTGTTTGTTAGGGTTAGTAAAACAGCATGGCTTGGGTAAAAGTATACACTTTGCAACGTTAACCACATGTTTCAAGGCACAGTATCTATAATAAGCTTTGTCACCATACCATTTATGTGTTGTGTGACATGGGAGATACTAGCAGAGCACATTTACCTACTGTGTCACGGTATCTATTTCAAACGTTGACCTTTTAGAGTCTACTGGACTACTCTCCACACTGTAAAATCATGTTAAAAGGATGCTTAATGCTACAGTTACACTAGGGAAAACAGTGGTCAGAGACCACAGTATGACCAAAATTGTTGCAACCATGTGCAATGAACTTGCAATCTTGTTGCCTTTGAAGTGGTTGCTTTGAAGACGAGGACCAGGTCTGTGATTACTTGCAGTCGGTTGCTGTCTTCACAGGACTTTGGTGTGTCAAGAGGGTGGTAAAACAGTAATAAAACCAAATCAGTCTGCTTTCAGTCTGTTATCAGTTTGCTGTTGAATGGTGTCAAGCTGGCAATACATGGCGGTTAACTCTGATAAATCTGTGAAAATCAAAAATCGGTTGCCATCTGTAGCAAATCTGTTGCTGTCTACATACACAGTAATTCCCATTATACAGAAACTGACATTAAGAAACTTAAATTCTGATTCAAGCTAGAACCTCATAGATTGAAAGAGAAATTCAGAAAGTCCTCCACAAATAATTACTTTATGCAACAGGACGGCACAGACTCCCGGCAACCTTGCGTTTATGTTCAGATATACAGTGGTGTGAAAAAGTGTTTGCCCCCTTCCTCATTTCCTGTTTTTTTGCATGTTTGTCACACTTAAGTGTTTCGGAACATCAAACCAATTTAAACAATAGTCAAGGACAACACAAGTAAACACAAAATGCAATTTGTAAATGAAGGTGTTTATTATTAAAGGTGAAAAAAAATCCAAACCATCATGGCCCTGTGTGAAAAAGTGATTGCCCCCTAAACCTAATAACTGGTTGGGCCACCCTTAGCAGCAACAACTGCAACCAAGCGTTTGCGATAACTTGCAATGAGGCTTTTACAGCGTTCTGGAGGAATTTTGGCCCACTCATCTTTGCAGAATTGTCCTAATTCAGTTACATTAGAGGGTTTTCGAGCATGAACGGCCTTTTTAAGGTCATACCACAACATCTCAATAGGATTCAGGTCAGGACTTTGGCTAGGCCACTCCAAAGTCTTCATTTTGTTTTTCTTCAGCCATTCAGTGGTGGACTTGCTGGTGTGTTTAGGATCATTGTCCTGCTGCAGAACCCAAGTTCGTTTCAGCTCGAGTACACAAACAGATGGTCGGATGTTCTCCTTCAGGATCTCTTGGTAGACAGCAGAATTCATAGTTCCATTTATCACAGCAGGTCTTCCAGGTCCTGACGCAGCAAAACAGCCCCAGACCATCACACTACCACCACCATATTTTACTGTTGGTATAATGTTCTTTTTCTGAAATGCAGTGTTCCTTTTACGCCAGATGTAATGGGACACACACCTTCCAAAGAGTTCCACTTTTGTCTCATCGGTCCACAGAATGTTTTCCCAAAAGTCTTGGGGATCATCAAGATGTGTTTTGGAAAAATTGAGACGAGCTTTAATGTTCTTTTTGCTCAGCAGTGGTTTTCTCCTTGGAACTCTGCCATGCAGGCCATTTTTGCCCAGTCTTTTTCTGATGGTGGAGGCATGAACGCTGACCTTAACTGAGGCAAGTGAGGCCTGCAGTTCTTTGGACGTTGTTGTGGGGTCTTTTGTGACCTCTTGGATGAAGTCGTCGCTGCGCTCTTGGGGTAATTTTGGGCGGCCGGCCACTCCTGGGAAGGTTCACCACTGTTCCATGTCTTCGCCATTTGTGGATAATGGCTCTCACTGTGGTTCGCTGGATTCCCAAAGCTTTGGAAATGGCTTTATAACCCTTTCCAGA
Organism: Pterophyllum scalare; assembly: GCA_024447675.2. Classification (NCBI taxonomy): domain Eukaryota; kingdom Metazoa; phylum Chordata; class Actinopteri; order Cichliformes; family Cichlidae; genus Pterophyllum; species Pterophyllum scalare. Next base: position 7,555 of record JAMQGT020010260.1, on the reverse strand, counting down.
CTGATATATCTCAATTACTTTCTTTCTCAATTGTTCCTGAATTTCTTTGGATCTCGGCATGATGTGTAGCTTTTAAGGATCTTCTGGTGGACCTTACTGTGTCAGGCAGCTCCTATTTAAGTGATGTCTTGATTGAGAACAGGTGTGGCAATAATCAGGCCTGGGTGTGGCTAGAGAAATTGAACTCAGGTGTGAAAAACCACAGTTATAGTATGTTTTAACAAGGGGGGCAATCACTTTTTCACACAGGGCCATGATGGTTTGGATTTTTTTTCCACCTTTAATAATAAACACCTTCATTTACAAATTGCATTTTGTGTTTACTTGTGTTGTCCTTGACTATTGTTTAAATTGGTTTGATGTTCCGAAACACTTAAGTGTGACAAACATGCAAAAAAACAGGAAATGAGGAAGGGGGAACCAGTTGAGCCAGTCCCCTATTGCAAGGAGACAAGTCGCAGATGAGGTGTGCTCAGACTGACTTAGATTCATTGCAACATGCTGGCAATCTGTCTGTGTTTATATATTAGATGGAAATTATTTGCAAACCTTTGTCAGTCTGTCTGAGAGTGGAAACCCGTGGAATTGCCTTGCAATTGAAAGTGGGTGCCGAGAGCTCAGGGGTGTTGCACTTACAATCTCTGGTTGAGCAGAATGTGAAAAAAATAAGTGCAATCAACTGGCAGCAACCCATTTTTTCTGGTCACAAGTAGGTTGTCATCCTGTTTTTATTCTGGCATTAAAATTTGATCCCCGAGGCTTTGAAACAAACATAATTTTGGAACGATAAAGGTTGGTTTGTAAGAATGCTACCAAACAGTAAAATACTTGAGCTTCACTAATTGTGCCAGGTTTAAACCCATTACGGGCTGTATAAATGACATGTTGGCGCATGTTACCTGTTACTGTGTTGTTTTCATTTCAACAAGGAGAGATCATTTGGAAAAACTGAACCTAATTTATTGGGAAACAGAATTCAGTAAAGGTACTTGATGATTAGACTTTGATGACCAGTCATATCAGAATGAAATCCCAGCAGTCATAGGAGTTCGAAGAGGACCCCTCGGAGTCTAGGTGCTGGTGGTGAAGATGGAAGATTGAATGACCAGGCTGAGGTAGAGATGGGGGAGGAGGCAGTTTGCACAGAGGAGAATTTGAAATATGCGCTGAGACAGAATATGTACATATGTGACTTCTGTGTTTAAGTCAAATTTACTGAGACACTGATTTAAATACATTTTCCGAACAGGTGTTGGTGATGAGCTTGCTGAATTCACTTACTGCACTCAATTACAGTGTACTACAGCTTCTTCAGTTCTTCGGCCGGGTCTAAAATGTCCAGATACAACACAGAAATACAGAGAATCCTAGTAAACAATATTTATCCCTGTACCATGAATACACCTTTTCAATCTCGGTTGATATTGATAAACCATTTTCATTAATTGCATTTTACAAGATATTGTTGGCCATCATGCTGTGCAGAAAGCATTTTCTTTAAGGATCAGAAACACAGAGAAACTCTAACAATCAGGACTAGCACATGCTCACAACATTTGCCTTGAGGCTACCCAGTATAACCATTAGCAGCTAAAGCTGACCATTTTGTAGAAAACAATTTTGCCCAAGGGGTATATTGGCATTCATTTGTGGAGGGATTGTGGCCACAGCTTGCTCCTAAAAAATTAAATAAAAAGTTGAGCAATGACGTGAAAGAAGCAAGTGGGAGTGGGGATGGGGTGGGGTAGGGTGGAAGTGGGGGTTGATATAGGGATGAGAAGCTGAGTGAAGGGAAATGGCTGTGAGGTCCGTTGTTGATGTTGGTGCTAGTATGTGTGTGGACACAAACAAAGTAAAACTGTGAAACACTCTTCAAAGAGGACACAAAAAAAGCAATATCCGGCTTTACAAACTTCTACAAACACCACGTGCACCTCTTCTGTATCCTAAAGTAGACTTGGTCTTTCATATAAAAGCCTTCAACTTTTCACATTCATTATTGTGGCGGCTGGTCTGTCACAATACAAGTGCAAAAGCTAACTGTTTGGGTGTTCTGTGAGACACCAGTGACTTTGATAGAGTGGCAGTATTTGGCCCTGAAGTAAGAACAGGTCAGTTTGGCTAAAGAGCCATCCTATCATGCCCCTATTGAAGTGTAATCTTTCTCACAGAAGGAAGGAGTAACACAGAAACTAAAGAAGGAAATTAATGATGGAGCAGGCCAGTGTGAAATGATAGATTCATGCGTGAAGAGGGAAAAGGGGATGAACAGGCAAAAGGGCAAAATAAGGAGGCAGTGAGTCAGTGAAGAAAATGTGATAACCATAAGGTGCATAAGGAGTCACAGCAAGTGGGAAGTAGCTGAGAACTAAAGGGCAGCTGCATATCAATATGGACAAGGGACAGGCAAGGAAGGGAGCAAGATTGGAAGGTAGTGAAAACAGCAGCTTATGCTAATCATAGACAGAAAATTAGCTGAACTCACACCCCTTGGGAGGTAGCCGCAAAGTGAGGATAAAGAAAAATTGCTGGCGAGGAGAGCTGAGGTGACTGGAGACAAGTGAAGGATGGGGAGGAAGGGAGAAGTGATAAGAGCACAAAAAAATGTTGAACTAAGGAAAAATCAACCCCACTTTACAGTGCTGAACAGGTTTAAGAGGGCAGGGAGTGTGAATAACTCAGAATAAAAGTAATGACAGATATTACAGTTTTCTCTATCAAATAAGAAATAAGAGAGGACAAAGTGAAGGCAATGAAAATGAGGGCAAGGCAGGAAGAAAGTGCCATAAGAGAAGTGGGCACTGACCAACCTGGGTGTAAATGTTTTATGGTGCTTATGTAGGACATCACGTTATTGGCAGCCCAGTAAGATAATCTGTACCGCCCAGTCTCAGCTCTGAATTATATATATCCCAGTTGCGATTGCTTTCCTTTGTTTTCATCTCTTCTATTGTGTTTATTTGTTAAGAGGCAGGCTACGTCACCTGCCTCCTTGGTGTACTTCCATTCTACAGGTGTCAATTTTAGATGACAGATTTCATCAGGAACCATTGCTCCAGGTAACAGATCCCAGTGTCACGGAGGCACTAAAAAATTTAACACCAAAGAGCTGACAATTCGTACACGGGAACCTTCTATTAAAAGTAGATTGAGAAATTTCCTGAAGGAGTTATGGAAAAGAAAAGGAAAGAAGAGAATAGGAGGAAGGGAAGAGGTGTAGAAGCTGGAGAGAGGGAAAAGCCTGAAGCAAAATAAGTCATGAGGAGGAACGGTAGCAGGACAGGAGTGCTCCCCTGTGAGATCAGAGTGAGAAAGAGCTGGCAGTGTGTGTTTGCCTGGAGGGAGTTGGGGGAAGCCAGAAAGAGGCAGGTGCTGCTGCTGTTGCTGCTGCTGGTGGTGGTGGTGGTGGGGGGGGCAGAATTCAGTGAGATGCAGAAAAAAAAAGACCACAGGACAATCATTCAGAGAAAAACAAGTTATTCAGGCCACAAAAGAGAAGAAACATCATGAGGTTTTTTATGAGGTTAAACATTTATTCCTCTGCATATAAATATCAGGTGAAAACAAATAAAAAAATATATATATATATATATATATATATATGTGTGTGTGTGTTCAGAATAAGAGTTTTTCTTACACAGACGATGCTGAATGGTGAGCTGCTACGGCTCAAGGCCTAGACACCACCACAGAATCTTTGCATTTTGATATAACATTGAGTGCACTCACTTCAAAGCTTAGTCATCTGCAGCAGGAGTTCCCTTTCCATGAGGTAATAGAGCAGGGAATTAATTGCCCACCTAATGGCTAGAGTCTCTTTCTCAATAGCAGAATACTTGTTCTCTTGGTCATAAAGTTTTCTTAAAAGCAAAATGGGCTTCTCTTTCCCTAGTCTTTCTTCCACTAGAGCTATCCCTACTCCAGCATATGAAGCATATTGTACCAGAAGCTCCTTTCTGGACTCTGTAATGCAGGAGATCTATATTTTTAAGGCCTCCACCTCTCCCCCACCCCCCAGTCCTGGAAAGCAATGCCTATCGACTGCTAATAAGTCACTGGTGGTTCATGTCATCCAAGAAATGACAATAAAATGAAACGGATCTAACCCTGGAGCCAGGCGGACAAGTGCATTAATTACAAGTAGGGTCAAGAGGTACTTGCCTGTAGCATGCACAGAGTTTTAAGGTTGCTATGTACTTGGCCTTATCTGACTCCTCCAACAACTCATCAATACAGGACACTGGTTATGAATCAAAGCAAGAAATTCTGTTGAGTTTTGTTATATCTGAGGAAAGCCAAAAATGAGGATTAGACCAATCATTTTAAATGGTTCAGTGAGTACCATGTCTAGCATTGTTTCTACCTCTTGCTTCACTGGTTTCACCTGCGTTTCTGGAGTCCTGTGGGGTCTCAAGCTTAAAGGTTTAGTTTCTTTAAAGGTACAGTCAGTCTTTTTTTCCCCCTTAGGTTATTTCATCCAAATACACAGATATTCACTGATTATTGTGTAATTACATCTTCCAACAAATCGATACATTCTCACAAACTTTAAAGAGTTTGTGAAAGTCACCATATTTCCTTGCCATCTTAAATACAATAGCTTAGATGGACATCGCCATTCTGCCTAATCACATTTTATGTGCTGTATATGGCTAGAGACTGCCCACATATGTAGTATGGTAAACGAGAAGGAGAAGAGAAGTTGTGAGCACTGTGTGCTGTGGTAGAATTCAATCTTTGCCTGCACCTTCCAGACTCAAGATATGAAGGACCATACCTATTTTTCATCATCTTTTATTAACTTCTTCACCAACAAAGTTAAATGGAAGGAGTTGCAGTGAGAGAAATTTTAAAAGGGATGCAAAAGTCACTTGCTTTCTGCTCAACGGGTAATTCAATCTAACATGTTGGAGATTGAAAAAAAGAAAAAGTTTGTCGTAAAAAAAGTGATCAGCAGCCAGAGTTTGTCCTACAATGGCCACCGTAGCTAGGATTATACATTTGAACTGGGAGGGAAAACAGAATTCAAGTGACTGCAATCTGCAATCTACTGACATCTCGTGGTGAGATTTTCCACACTATATCTTTAAGAAAAGAAAATGTACTTTTGTAAAGGTGTTTTGTATTTGAATTTGTTGCTGCCTATGTTGGCCAGGACTCCCTTGAACAAGAGGCTTTTAATTTCAATGGGACTTTCCTAGATAAATAAAAAAAAAAGAAAAGAAAGGAAAAGAACAATCTTATGTCTAATGACATCCGTTCTACCAGGTCTCTCTTTACATAATGCGCCCAAAGAAGGGTTGCTCATGTAACTGGATGTCTTACATTGGTTTTCGGTACTCTGAGAAATACTGGAAGGTCCTTTCCTCCCATTATGGGTGTCAGCTCAGCTTCATTCAATTACTATAATTCATCCAAATCTTAGATCTGGATCTACATAATCAAATGTTTCCTTGTGAGCTGTGACTCTGTAAAAACACTGAACTACAACTTCAAAGACCAAAGTTACAGGTGCTGTCTCCCTGGATACAGTGCTACTCGCAGCTTACATTATCCTGTATGAAGCAACTCCAGTCACTTAAAATGTCAGCTAACAATTTTATTCTTCTGCAGTGTAACCTTTAATATAATGATATGATCCTGAAAAAGAACAGCTATTTGTACTTGTTGACCACATATCAAATTTGCAGTTACGCTAAGCCTACATTTGAATATGTTTTTGTATTTATTCTTGCTTTTAGATCTATAAACAGCATCGGGACTTTGGCTGAATGATTAAGGCTGAAATAGTTTCTAAACATTAATGGAATATGTAATTATTGTCTGTTAGATTCTCCTGTGTCTTAATAAAAGAGTTGCCATATGAAACGTCTTTTAAAATGCCAGCTGTCTTTCCTGGCTTCAACTAGAGTAAACATCATTTATATAGTTGCACTTTTTCAGTCCAACTAACCAAAGTACTTAAAGCACATGCACTTTCATACAGTGCTTTTAATTCTATATTTTCCCCCTCTCACACACTCATACTCATCTGCTTAGCCTAATTGCCAGTGTTAGAGTATGTGACGCCAGGTGGGGAAGAAAGATCCTGGGTATGTTAAACTTCCTTTTGTACTACAGGGCCCAGGATCTGCAATGCTGAAAGTTGCTCTGTGAATGTGTTGATAGGATTGTTTACAGTTTAGATGCTTTATTTTTTGTTTTACTCAGCAATCTAGGCTAGTGTCAGTTTTAAGAATGAGTCTTTGGATAAAGGAATCTTATTTAGTTCCCTTTGAGATTGTGGAGTTTTGTGTGTTAGGTTACTCTGGTAATTTAAATGTAAAAAGAAAAAAAATAAATCCTAACTTAATGTTGATATGCTTGGATTTGGCCTGCAGTGATTTCAGAGACTGAGGAAAAAAGAAAACATTGTTCTGTAGTCCATCTGACTCTCCTTGAGATGTGTATTACCTGTTCTTCTTTTACAGAATTTGATGTTTACTGTAAATCAAGACAGACAACTGGATAAGAAGAAGAAGCTGGATGGATATGTTCAATAACACTTCTGCTTTGTTTGTTCAGATGGTTATAAAGAGGCATGCTAAATTCATTAAGGAGACAGCTCGGTTGGTCCTATCTCTTTTCTCTGTTGCTTATTGCATCCTTAATGCCCTTGCCGTCGTTTTATTTTTTCCACTTTTTTCTTCTTGATTACCTTCTGTCACCTCCTCTATTTTCTTTCCTAGTCTGCATCTTAAGAAGTGAAAATAGTCATTTAAAAAAAAAAAAATTATGTGACCACCTTAATCATAAGTTGAGAACACCCCCATGGGGATTTTTAAGAGAAGGTTATAACTTTGTCATTGAATTATTGATAGTAATGTGTACATGATCTCAGTGATTTTAATGCACCATTAACACATCACATCTTTGGACACTCTGATGAGAAAAATGCATGCATGACAGCCTATAGGATTATAACGATGTGCACAGCAATCACTGTTTAGTGTTATCATAATTAAAATTATACTGTGAATGCACCTTTACACGAGTAAATGATGTGCAAATACACACACAAGTGCATTCATATTTGCACAGATGCATACAAAATGCACGCACATGCTTGTGATATCCATGAAGAGTTCGCATCATATCCTGCCGTCCATTTCTGTGCAGTAATGTGAAGCAGTTTGTGTGTTTAATTAAATCTCTTGTGTTTTCACTGATAAGACAACCAATCAAGTGAAGAGTTTCCATTTCATTGAGATTCAGCTCACATAGTCTGCACAAATGTAAAGGCTATATAGGCTGAAATGGGGGTAGAAGGCTCAATGGCTGGTGCTGATCATGAGAGAAAAGGAGAGAAAGCAGGTGAATCAAAATAACACTAGGAATCCAGACAATACGGCACAATCTCACACACACACAAAAAAAAAATAGGAAATTGCACAGCACAACTGGGGAAATGGAAATTTATTACAGAAACACAGCGAGTGAATAATGAAAAAAGTGAAGCATCTACTGTATATTACACTGCCTGGCCAAAAAAAGTCACCACCAATAAAAAAAGGTC